>VZRQ01001131.1:463348-498498 GCA_013397975.1 Machaerirhynchus nigripectus
TTACCAAAAAGATGCAGATTGTGAATATCATGATTATAAAAGGAATGTTCTGTATTAATAAATTACTGCAGAAGAGCTGTAGCTTCCAGGGAGCCTCTCCGAGGTTCTCTGCCCATGGTTTAGTTGCGACCTGGGAGTTTCTGGGATGCAGGGATGGCAGGTGCTGTGCTCCTCTCCATCAATCAGTGAACTGTCCATGAAGAGGGACTTCCCAAACCTTCAGAGTTGCAATAGAATAAATATCTGAGACTCGGAGGCTCTCATAGCTTTCCTGTTGTTGTAATTGATGCTGAAATTGAGGGCAGTGCACACCTCCTGGTGAATCAGAGCACTGTGTTGGATACACTTCCTCCCAAGTCAAGCCGACTTTGGCTCATCTCCTTCCTTTATGTATAACAACTACTTCAGATGTTTTTGAAGCCTCTATAGAATTTGTTATGAGTAAGACTTTTTTTTTCATGAGTTTCTGACTTTTCACTTAAAAAGCATTTTCTATCTGGGTCTTGCCATCTGTTTGCAGAGCTGTCTTGCTAGACACACACTTTAAGCAATTCCCCACGGCTTCTGAACCCAATTGCATCTTTCCAGCTCTGTCAGAACCTGTCCCAAAGGTCGGGTAAAACTTAGGTGTACCTGGAGATCTTGGATAAAAAACTCATCCCCATGTACTCACTAAGGTGCTGTGTGTGATAAGAGGCTTGGTTTGGAATACACAATCATAGCTAAATCCAGTTTTTCAACTATGGGGTTTCTTAAATAATCATTTCCCCCCCTCCTTAGCTAAAGTTTGAACAGGACTAAGGTCTTTCCAAAAGCTTGGACACTTGGTTCTCATGGTCTCCATGTGGATGCAGCACAGAAGGCATCTGGCAGCGAAGTAAATGGTAATTCCTTGCAAGTTGTATTTGGTGGCAGAAGAGCTCTGTCAATACTTTTGTTTGCATGGTGCAACATGCTATCTCTCAGGAAGAATACTATATAACAACTTTTCATCATCCACTTTTTAATATTGTGTCTTATTTCCAAGTGTGGAACTAACGATAATGGTTAAAAAGTTTGCTCCAGAGTAGGAAATTCAGGTTTTCATCTCATAAAGGCTTGATTTTCAACTGCAAGGGCCTCAGAACTACTTGGTCCCTCTCTGAAATATTAGTGTTTTAAAGGATGTTTGAGAAAGCACTTAGAAATATGTCTGTGTATCTGGTCAGTTCTTCCCGGGAAAACTGGGAATTAACCTGCATTAATGAATTACAGTGTTGTGATCAAAAAGTCCAGATGAATCTGTGTCACACGTAACACAATTAGTTATTTTCTCAGTTTGTCTTCAAATGTACCATTTTGTTTGGGAATATTGCAGATATATGTCACTCATTATTGATAGATTTGTCTGACTTCCTGTCAAATCTATGTACATTGACAAAAATCTATTTTGTTGTTTTTGTCACAGAAATCTATATTGGCATTTTTCCCCATGGAGATTTGGCTAGTCATTGTCAGCATGAGATGCCAGCTAGAGCTTTTACTGTTTTTATTGTGCCAGCTGCTTTCTTGGCTTCAAATCTTTTGGTTCAGATTGTAAATGGGGGCGAGACATCCGTATCTAGCCAGCGTGCTCGATGGAATATGACAGGGACTTGATTTTTCATTTCTTGCTGCCTTTCTTAGTATTAGTAGGAGATGACAAGGATGGCTTTATCTTCTGACCAGCAGAGACGGTGGAGGAATGGAGCCTGCGTGTACAGGGGCCATGGGAAATGTTAAAATACGAATTTAAAGCTGCTCATTCCTGCTGTGGGTTTCTTGGTTGTTTGGTTCTTTTATTATTTTTTTTTTTTTCCTTCTGAGGATCTCTGAAGACATCTTGGAGTTCAGAAAAAAAATTAATTTCCAAGCCTTTTGGCTAACGTTAAGTCAGGATCGTTGCGTTATTTTCATAATTGTTTTGGCCTAAATTGTTACAACTGAGCACACGCCTTCTGAGAAATCAGGTCTTTTTGAGGTGTTTTTAGTTGTTTAGAGGCATCCAGGATCGCCAGCAAGCTTGACAGGGTAGGATTTAGCTAATAAATAGTTCACATTTTAAGCCAAATTAGGACCTTTTTTTAAAAGCATTGGCAACTTCTGCAATCTTAGCACAAATCTTGTGCTATCTGCTATTGTCTCTAAAGCCCCAGTGGCTGGACTAAGGTTGTTAATCTGAACATGTAGTCCTTGACAAAGTATTTTTCCAGCCCACATGCTTACTAAGAACAAGCTTAAAATCACGAACCCTGTTAGAGCCGAACCACGAAACCCAACGCCATTCTTGCCTCCTGAACCGCCTGGGTTTTAAAGCCAGTCTGACTGTCTGGGTCCTGGTGCACGATGTTGAAATGCGGAGAGCTGGTCCCCTGTTGGCCCTGAGCTGCTCTCAGCCTTGGGACATCCATCCCAGCTGAAGGCCGTGGGTGTGCACGGTATTCCAGAGCCTCAGGAGGGCAGGGTGGCTTTGTCACTCGTGCGGGATGCCGAGGGCGAGACCCCTGGTGTCCCCTCGTGTCCCCGCTGTGGTGTGGCTGGAGGCTGCAGGAAGCCTGATCCTCCTCTCCACGAGCCTCGGAGCGACTGCAGGACGTGCAAACCCCACCAGGCTGGTTTCATTTCAGCTTCCAGGTGTGCCAAGGTCCATGGAGCCACACCAAGCAAGGATTTGGGGTCGGGCCAGCTGCCTGAGAAGACCCCCAGGGTCCCCAGCAGGCTGAAGCCACTGCTGCCACAGCTCCTCTGCTGCTGGTACCCAAGGTAGCTTGATTAAACTTGGATGTGTAGCCACATGCTGTAATCATTCCCTCAATGACTGCAAATTTGGCCTTGTTGATCTTTTAAATCCTTGCATTTTCAGCGTGCCAGTTTGCTGTAAATCACAGACATTCTCCATTTTCTTTATTTGAGTCCAGAAAACTGTCTCTGTGCTGAAAACAAGTCTTTGAAAAATGCTCGTGTATCCTGCTGTCCTCTTCTACTTGGGGTGATTGCATAATTAACCTGGCCGAGTATCAACCATACAAGAGTTGAATGCATCCCAAGTTCAATTGGGGAGGTTTTTACCATAAGAATGTGCCTGTCCTGAGACTAAAACACAGGTTAGATTTCCAAGTTTCTGAATATTGCTCAATGAAAGAAGAATATGTTGCCCATGAGAGAGAGAGAGGGGAAAAAAAACCCGAATGGTGGTGTAATCTATAATCAAAAGCCCTAATGGGCACAAAGCATTTTAGAACAAAGGTTTGCTGAATCTGCAAGGATAATAAAAGTGTTAAAGTCTGAACAGAGAAACGTTCTTATTTACTAACGTGTAAGAAGGTTACTAAAGCACAGATAAAAAGCTCATAGGGCAGACAAAGCTCTCTGAATCCTTTTTCTTTTCCTGCAGTCAGATATGAACATATGATACATGAATATTTATCAGAACAGCAGATAACTAGTAACTACAGTTGGATTTAAACTCAGCAAACCATGGCTTGCAGTTTGTGCTCACAGGGGCTTCGTGCAAGTGTATTTTAGTCCTTTTTCTTTTTTTTTTTTTTTTGCACTGTTTTTGTACTCTGTATATGCAGTCTTGTCTCCCCTAAGCTGTCTTTTGATTCTAACTGAATGAACCTAAGAATACAGCGAAGATCTTCAATACAAAACCTCCAGTGCATATCAACTAAAGGCTGACAGGGCTTGCCACGCTCAGGCTTGACAAGACTGACTTGCAAGCTGTACGTAGTCAAATCCAGAAATCTCCAGATTTAGACCCAGCTTCCTCGTAACTCTCTTCAGGTTATGTTGAAACATTTATGAACCTCCCAGAGCCTCGTCTTGCCTCAGTTTTGTAACAGTGTCTGCAAGCTGGTGATGCAATGGCAGTTTCACACTGGTGCAGTTGCAGCTCTGATCATCTGCTACCCACAATTTAGAACAGCAGAAAATTGGAGGTTCTGCAGAGAGAAGGGGGAAGCTGGTTCATTCCCATCTTCTATCCACAGGTAGAGGGGTGGATGGTAATGACAGGAATGCAGCTGTGCACTCGCTCTTTGCTCGAGTGCTTTTGTGTGCGGCGTGTGCACCAGCATCGTGGGCTGCCTCTGAAAAAGACGCCTCCAGAGCAGAGAGATGGGAGCAGTGATGTTGTTGGATTCAGAAAACATCCTTGGCAGTGAGAGCAGCGAGTTGGGAACCATTTCAGTTGGGGATGACCATGCACTGACCAAGTTTTGCCAAGCTCAGACCCATTTGAACCCTAAAAGCTACAAGAGAGCAAGGGAGGGAGACTGGGTTTGACTTGATGGTCATAAAATCATAGAAATGGTTGGGTTGGAAGGGACCTTAAAGTCCATCTTATTCCACCTTCAGGGTGGAAGGCAGGGACACCTTCCACTATCCCAGGCTGCTCCAAGCCCCGTCCAGCCTGGCCTTGGAGACTTCCAGGGATCCAGGGACAGCCCCAGCTTCTCTGGGCACCCTGTGCCAGGGCCTCCCCACCTTCTCAGGGAAGAATCTTTCCCTGTCTTCAACATAACCCTGCCCTCTGTCAGTGTGAAGCCATTGCCCCTTGTCCTGTCACTCCAGGCTCTTCTAAAATGTCCCTCTCCACCTTTCTTGCTGTCTCCCTTCAGGTACCGGGGGGCTGCAGTTAGGCCGCACAACCTCGGAAGCCTTTCCCAACCTCCATAACTCCAAGGTGTGGCCCTCCTTTTGCCTCCTTTCCCACAGGGGCGTGTTGCAGCAGTAACTTCCCCCTGTGTTGGAGGCAGATTTGCAGAGCTGTGGCAGAGGGCGAAGGCGAGAGGTCCGAGCCCCGGGGTCGGCGGCTGAGCGTGGCTTCCCCCCGGTGCTGCCAGCCTGCTCGGACTAAAGGTCAGCGGGTGATCTTCAGTGCTAACCTAAGAGAGGCTGCTCTGGGCCAAACCAAAATTCCCTCTAGCCCAGTAGCCTGTCTCCAGCAGTGGCCAGTTCGGGAAGCTGTGCAAGAAGAGGCCTCTGGAATGCCTTCCTGGCTTCTGCTAGGTTGTGTTTTAGGGACTTTCTGAGTTTGCGGCTGTTGGGGGACGGTTGAATTTTTTAGGCTGATCATCCGTAAGCTTTTGTAATCCTTTCTGGAGCTCACCAATGCTTTTTTGCCACTTTGTTTCTTAATCTTAGTTTGCTCAAGTGGAACGCAGGTTAATTGTTCTTCTGCAGGCTCCTTGTTTCCCTCAGTCTCTGAGCAAAAAAAAGGCAGAAGTGTGAAACAAAAACTATTCCCCTGTTACGGGAACATCTTTTTCAAGCTAAGCTGGGTTT
The DNA here is from genome assembly GCA_013397975.1 of Machaerirhynchus nigripectus. NCBI lineage: Eukaryota > Metazoa > Chordata > Aves > Passeriformes > Dicruridae > Machaerirhynchus > Machaerirhynchus nigripectus. The sequence continues at coordinate 468,656 of VZRQ01001131.1, forward strand.
GGCACTTGCTCTGGAGCCAGACCTGTAATGGCTTCTCTTTCACATAACAATACTAAATATTATTTTTCCTTTCATCTGTTGTTTTTCAGTTGCCACTTTCATCATAATATGGGCCAGAGCCTCCACAAAGGCACTATCAAGGGAATAGAAAGGTCACTAACACGGGATTTAGTAATTGATCTGTTCTTTTTATTACAGGGAAAAGTGGAGAAAAACGGCAGTTTTGAACCCAAACCTTTATGAACTGTCTAGTCAGGGAAGCAGAAGCAGTTTTGCATTCCTGGTTTGGAAAGTGTTGCTGTGGTTTATATTATCACAAACGTGATATAAAAAAAATTAAGAAAGGATCTATTTTCTTCTTTGTTTTCAGATACAGCTGAAATGTCTCAAGGGTCCAAGGTACAAATCCACCAAGGGTTTTAAAGAAAGTAAAGCAATTTTGGCTTGGGTGGGGTGTGTAGGTCATGTCTAACAACACATGAGAAAGAAAAGCATATGGCAGTATTCATCCTGAGCTGGCAGAGTCATAAAACCGAGGTTCAGACAGGACAAAGAGAGGAGGAAAAGGTATAAGAAAAGGGAAATTACAGAGCACAGGAGAGGATTTGCTCAGAGGTTAACTTGGGAGGGATGTATGCACGGAGTTTTTTCAGGGAAGGTGAGAGGCAGACTTGAAGAGCTGGGAAATGTGAGAGGGGAGGGAGATACGCTGCATAACATAAGAAAAATTGGCCGAGGTGTAGAGGGGAGAGGTTTTTATTCACAGTCTTAAAGTAAGATAAGGGTCATCTGATTCATCGTGACCTGACTAGAACCAACTAGGAGAGCTGGACTGGCTCCATGTGAGTCATTTTCCTGCATCCTGAGCCATTATTATTCCTACTGAACCAAGAAGCTACGCTGCACTCACATGATAAGATTTTGAGAAAGAAGAAACGAGAGAAGCAAGGATATTTAGAGTTGAAGGATCTGGTTTGCTTGCACTCAGCTGTCTCCCTGCTCAAGGTTGTGAAATGGGATCAGCCACCCCTCAGGAACCTCCCCCTCCCTGATCCTGGCACCAGGAATGGGGCAGGAGCTGCACCTTGGGGCAGTTAGGGTCAGATCATGTAAATGCTGCTGAACTTTGTTGTCCTGGGAGTCCTTCCAAAAACCTGAATGCCAAGCTGAGCTCAGAGAAGCACCCAAACATGCAGATGTTTCCCGTGGTGATTTTGGCGTTATGAACTTCACAGAGGCACAGAACTGAACTGGAAAACTTTCTTGTGACTCAGCACTTCGCTCACACATGTGGACACAGAAGCATCTGAAAGTCAAAACCCATGGCAAAACACCCAAACCAGGGTTTTTCAGAACTCGGAGAGGAAAAATATATTTTCCAACTCTGGTTCAAGTCTTTGGTTAGTTTGTTGTTTAACAAAGCTGGGTCACAAATCCGTGCAGTCATCTGGATTTCTGTGGGACTCATTTTTTTGATTTTTAAAATAAGATTTATTTTGAAATCTTTTAAATGTGTTGGGTCCTGTTCACTGAAAAAAATCTGCAATCTTTGAACATATATAAGGTGGTAAAAAACCAGTAACTTCAGTGTTTTGTGGGTTTTCATAGGCAAGGGGTAGTGGAAAGAGGGCAAGGAAGGTCAGCAGGTAATTCAGGAGGGAAGAACAATCTGTCTGGAGACTGAGAATTCCCAAATTAATTGGTGAGATCACACAAGTTGGGTGTACCACCCTGCTCACCTCTGGAAGTAGAAACCCCCCCAGGGCAGAAGCTGGGCTTGACTGCCTGAAGCTTTTGCCCACGGGACTGGAGTGCTTGAAGGGAGGTTAGGGATACCTGGGGTATATCTGGGATGTGGGGGATACCTGGGAATGCTTCCCGGGGTCCCTGAGGTTGTCACCACAGGTCCTCGTGCAGGTTGTTGCTCCTGGCAGCTCCTGTGTAACAAAGAGGTTGCTGAGCTGAAGGGTCACCCCAAGAGACCCTCCAGGGAGCCCGAGAACCATCAAGGTCTCAGTTCTGGTCTTTTTTCTTGGCTGCTGTGTTAGGCTGGAGGGTCTCTGGTGGGTTATGGGAGGTTGGAAGGTAATGAGTTAAGGTTTTCTTCCCCTTATCTGGCCGTGTTTCCCCCGGATCCAGCAGCCAGTGGCTTTTATCAGTTCTGCTGTGACTCAGCTCCATCCTCCCCCTCTTTATCCTACCTGATAGTTCTGATTCCACAATCCCCTGCGTGGAAGAGAGGAACAGGCACAAAGCACCCGGAGCCCGTGCAGGCACAGATGCAGCACCAGGCCAAGGTGACTCAGAGCCCCACAAATCTGAAATGGCCCCAGTGAACTGGGTGGGAGTCCTTTGGACCAGACACTGGGGGCCGAGATCCTTCCTACTCCTCCTCTGCACAGCCAGTAGGTGTCCAGAGGCTTTCCTTCATATAAAAATAGCTTTTTACCAGTTGCTGTGGTTAAATTTTTCCCTTTCTCTGACTCACATGTAACGCTGTTGTTGTCAGTCACTGCACCCATGCAAAAGTCTGAACTCTCTCTGTTGAGGCAGGAATATTTTATGGGCATTTGTCTGTATTGCCTGTTCCCAGATGAAAACCAAATTCGTCTGCTGAGCCTGTGTTACATCAAATTTCAGGCTGTGGGATCAGAGGGTGCCCGGGGCAGAGGTGGAGTCCCCATCCCTGGAGGGATTTAAATGCCGTGGGGACATTGGATAGTGGTGGCCTTGGCAGTGCTGGGGGAACAGATGATGCTCTTAGAGGACTTCTCCAACCTAAACAACTCAGTGATTCCGTGATTTCTCTGAGCCTCCACACCTGGAATGTACTGTGCACAGCTCAATTCCCAGGATACAGGCACGCCAGGGTTCTCAGGGGTTTGTGCACTTACCTTTCCACTGCCACGTCCTGCAAAGGCTTCTGTTCTAGCACCAGGAAGAAGCTGCACCACACATTTATTTTAAGCTTTTAGCTTGGCCAGAGTCTCATCAATATTCTGTGCTTGGAGGGAGGGTGTGCAGCACTGAGGACGTCTCTGTGTGGCTCTAGGAAAACTTGCTGAACTCTTTCAGAAAGCCCATCTGCCCTTCAGCTCACCTTCACCGGAGTTCTTCCACACCCGCGGGATGTGAGAGGCCAAAGCACAAGGTCGTTATCACTAATATTTCTGTACAAACATATTTTTAGTTTTTCGCTTAGGGATCGGAGAAAAGGGAATATTCGGAGGGGAAATAACTGGGAAAATGAGTAAAGAGCCATGGTTTTAGTTTACACAATCCCCAGCAAGCTTTAGGTTAAAGTAGCTAAGGTTAAAAAAACCCAGGATGCATCAACGCAGGCAACTGTTTGGAGGATTTAGCCTCACAACATTAAATCCATGTGCCAAAAAGAGAATTCCGTGTTCAAAGAGTGTGAATTCTGTATCCCTAAGGGAATCTTGCAAAAGGAGATTCCTGAATAGGTGGCTCTCTCGGACACTGGTGCATTTGTTGCAAGTAGAAAATTCAAATACATAGTTGATCTAACGGTTCAAAATGCACAATTGACTTCAAAAGTGTGGAAAAATGGTTTAGTTTGCAAATGAATTATGGGCATGTAATGGCACATCTGTTCAAACATGCTTTTTCTTGGTGCAGTCTTTTCCAAGTCCTGTTTCCCCTGTGGTAATTCACTTTGGGTGAGATTCTGCCGTTTTTATTCATATTGTACAGTAGCTTGTTTTATGCATAACTTCGCTGATATAATGAAGACAGAATGAAGCTAAAATTTACTTGAGAAAGGACAAAAAGAAGGGCATTTCCAAGACTTGTCAAAGATTAAACCCAAAGTTTCAGGTCACTTCTCTTCACATGAAACTGCCTATTTATATATTCAGAGTAGCTGACCAGCAACATTTGGGTTTTAATTTATTTCCATATAGCATTTGCCTTTGGGGAGAGATGGGTTTTTTAAGTTGAGTGCTCAGCCCCAGAAACGAAAGCTTTGTCTCAGTTTAGAAGTGACTTGTAAGGAACTGAGGATCCAGAACTTGATTTTGATCTAAAACGTAGCAGACAGTGCAAATCCCCACAATATGTCTCGTCAAACCAGCTTCTGTGAGAGTAAAAGTCACAGCTGGTGGAAGGTCATGTGTGCAGTGTATCTGAGATGAGGATCTCACTCTTATCATTAAAATAATTGCCAAGGGGACAAATTAATATTTTCTTTCAAGACCAGTAACGGGGAACTTTGTTTTGTTTGTCCTTTGGATGTTGAGGTATTACCTGAAGACGTTTTAAATTCGAGACCAGCTAAAATACTTGAATTGCTGTGGCCTTTAACTTGCCTTCATTATTGCTTCCCTGATCTATAGATTCATTTTATGCAGACCATATGCAGTTAAAAATAACTGGAGTTGCTGTATTTTATATATGCCTTTGTAAGCATTTCCAACTGCAGAGGGATTTTTTTTTCTTTTTTTATAAATACAGAAAACCCCAACAAGTTTTATGTTTTCATTTCACCTCTTCCCTTTTTATTTTTTATAGAAATGCTACAAAGGGGAACTTTTGATAAGTATTACCAGCAAAGCCCAGTGTTGCAACACAGTTAAGTGCAGCAGAGTTTCTATTTAAGGTTACCTGGCATAGTCAGCTCAGCCAGATGTACTTCTGCTATTGGATAATCTCATTTGCTGACAATGTGCACTGCCTTAAAAAAAAAAATCTACCAAAAAAAAAAAAAAGGAAGTGCCTAGGTGACTTATATCCAAATCACACATATTCTTTTAGTTAAAATGAAATGTGAGCCTGAATTTAGCTTTTAATTACATTTCCTTCCCTACCTCCAACAAACAAATTTTTATAACCTCTCCAATGAAGAAAGTCATATTTTGTGAATTACTTGCTTGGAAGCTTACCAGGAGCAAAAGTTATTTAGGAAATTTTCTATTATTTGTATCACTCAGAGATTATTCTCTAGGTTCCCAACTATTCCATAAGATTAATTATCCTTTTCAAAGAGTTCTGTGTATAAGTTTATTTTTGTTTTAGAGCTTTTATCTGAGTTGCTATCTGGCAAATGGAAACTGTGCTTGTGAAGGAGGAAGCATAGCATGAAAATAGGATCCATCACACTGTGTTTGGGGGATATATAATAGAGCTCTTACAACATGTTAGGGACTTAAATCTTCTCAAAATCTTGTTTTTATAAGAATCTGTGCGGTGCAAGCTGTAAGATAAATCAACAATGGGAAGGGAAGAGTTCTGTATGTACTTGAAGACATAAAATAGTATTGCTTAAGTGAAGCATTAAAAATAAGTATTACCTAAATTATCGCCCCTAATAAGATATGTCTGTCACTTTTTCATTCAGCACTGGCTCTGAGGAGGCTGCATTGTTCTGTCAGGACTAAAAGATGAAAAACCCATCCACACTGGAGCATGTGCTTCAACAAGCAAGACTGAGTATTAAATCTGAGGCCTCTGTACCTCCAGAAGCATTTTTACAACTGGGAAGTTGTTCAGCTCAGATAGTTCATCCATTCTGCAGAGCCTTTGAAACCTGAATAATAGATTGAATGTCAGAACGCTGTAAAATCTCTTTAACTATTGATATCTATTAGTTAATAGCAATAGAAAATCGGCCATAAATTTGAAGAAGCAAATGGCTTTATCCGAACAAGGGTTGGTGCATGGTTACAGTGTTAATATGACAGTGTTGGCTTCTCAGTTCTGACCCCACGGAGGGAGTATTTTTGTTTAACATGGTCAAGGCTTTGAAATCGTTGCCGTTGGAAATCAGCACTGGGCAGTTGCAAACAAAAATTTTATGGAATGCATCCCCTGCACAAACAGCTGCAAATATAAAGCTGAGTGCAGGAATCCACCTGTTTGTAGGCTTGGGATGTAACATCAACATGTATTAAAGGAATTTACTACTTCTATCAGCTGAGGGATCTTTATTTTCTAGCTGTGGGTGATAGGCTTGTGGCCATTTCACCCTTCCTTTTTGTGGGCTGCTGAGCCTCCCTGGCAGAAGGAGTGGCAGGAAGCTGGTTTGGAAGTTGTCAGAGTATATGAGCAAAATTTCAAGTTGTCCATGAAATATTGATGCCACTGCTGTTTGCTGATTCTTTAAATGTGCTCACAGTAGCGTTTTTGAACTGTTGTGTTTAATTTATACCAGGAATAAGATAAGAAACATGTTAATTATTGCATATTTTTGTAAGAGCGCACTAAATAACAACTGGTTTGGGTGAGTCTGTTCATGGGAAGGAATATCCACCCCGTTACCAAATTCTTAACCAAGCCTTACACATCCTACACCCCAGAAAGTCAGAGATTAGACATCCCTCATGTTTCACAATCCTGTCCACCCTCTTTTACCAGGAAAGCGAGCCCTTTGGTCTTAAAATCACTTAATGTGGCAAAAGTGTATAGTAAAAGGAAACAGAGGGAGGGAGGCTGGCAGGAAGCTCTTGATCCTTTTACAGAAACTGCCTGTTTGGCTGGGCAGGAGCTGCTGGAGAGCTTTAAACATTCTTACATGCAAAGGCTCTTTGGCTTCACTTTGGGGCAGACCAAAACCCTTTAGTTTCTAGTAGCTGCAGCCACATTTGCAGCATCCGTGGCCATTGCACTTGGGTCAAATACCGTTTAAACCATAACATTGTGCTTCAAAGAGCAGGATCTCTGATTCTCTTCCGTTTAGGACACTGCAATCTCTTCCACCCCTGAAGCAAATGGGGCTTGAGCACCTTAATTCTATAGAAATAAATCTTCAGGTCTTTAATTTTTTTCCCCTTTTTGACCCCGCTCTGCACACTGGCACCCCACCTCCACACGCTTTTTATTCTTTTTTTTTCTGACAACAAACAGGAAAACCACAAACTTCATCAGCAAGCTGTGCTTTCCTCTGGAAAGCCAAGACACTGAGGCTCAGCACACAAATCACATGCTCCTGCCTTCAGTACTCACAAACCACCCTGCAGCTCACTTCAGAAAATTATTAAACTTAGTAGGTTAAAAATAAATGGGTTGGGGTGGTGATACCTCGGGATGCATGTTGGCGTAGCCAGGAGGAGAAAGAGTCCTGGGGTGGTGATCTGAAGTACAGAAAGGGACTGTTTAGTGAATATTTAGAGAGCATAATTATTTAGGGAATAGCATGCAACAGTTACCTCGCACACAGTTGTGCAGAGGCCTCTGAGGAGGTTTTTGTTACGAAACAGATGATATTACAAATTGGCAGCGGGGAGGTTCACCATCACCCACATAACTGGCAACGTGTTTCCACCCGTCCCTGATCTTCGTGGCCCCAGCAATATCTGCTTACCACAGGTGCTTGTAGGTCTGTCTGCCTGCCCTACCTGGCAGCTGTTCTCAGAGGGTTTCTGTGTTCTCTATTGGTTCTCTGTTCTCAGAATGGGTCATTCTGCGTGCTGCCGTAAATCAGACGTGGAAGGAAGATGCAGTGAGAATAAGGCCACACAACAAGCCACTTCCCTGGCCAAAAGTGTGAAGTGTGAGAGCCTGCCTTTGCTGTCCTCTGATTCTGTTTGTAAATAATTCTCGATTCCCTTCTCCTGGCCAGGATTCATTTCTGTTCGCTGTGAGAACAAACGATCGTAGCCCAACATATGTAGGAAAAGAATTAAAATGGAAATCCCATTCAAAGCCTTAGGGCTCAGGCATGGCACGCCTGCAAGAACCTGGCACTGGGAATGCAGACACAGCTCCTGAGTCTGCTGGGAGACAATGGGGTCTGTCTGTGCCATGGAGCTGCTTTGGCCTGTCCTGCACTGGTACCCGGTGCCTGGGGCACCTATGGGATTTTTAACCACTCTCCTTTCATCCAGTTAAAAAACTGAGGCACTTCCCAGGTGTGGTGGGTTGACCCTGGTTGGAATGCTGGGTGTCCACCAAACCTGCTCAGTCACTGCCCTCCTCAGCTGGGCAGAGGAGAGAAAGTGCAACAAAAGCCTCATGGGGCAAGGACAGGGAAAGATCTCTCACAATTGCTGTTATGGACAAAACAGGCTCATCTTGGGGAAATCAGTTCAATTTATCACCAATCAAACTAGAGTAGGATAGTGAGGAACAAAAACTACGTCTAAAAATGCTTCACTCCCACACCTCCCACTTCCTGGGCTTAACTTCACTCCCAGTTTTCTCTCCCTCCTCCGCTCACGGTGCAGGGGGACAGGGAGTGGGGGCTGTGGTCAGTTCTTCAGACGTTTCTGCTGCTCCTTCCTCCTCAGGGGTTGGTCTTCACACTCATCCCCTGCTCCAGCCTGGGGTTCTCTCTACAGGAGACAGCCCTCCATGAACTTGTCCAATGTAAGTCCTTCCCATGGGCTGCAGTTCTGGATGAACTGCTCCAGTGTGGGTCCCTTCCATGGGGTCAGTCCTTCAGTAACTTCTCCAGTGTGGGTCCCTTCCATGGGGTCAGTTGTTCAGGAACTGCTCCAGTGTGGGTCCTTTCCATGGGGTCAGTTCTTCAGGAGCTGCTCCAGTGTGGGTCCTTTCTGTGGGGTCAGTTCTTCAGGAACTGCTCCAGTGTGAGTCCCTCCATGGGGTCAGTTCTTCAGGAACTGCTCCAGTGTGAGTCCCTCCATGGGGTCAGTTCTTCAGGAACTGCTCCAGTGTGGGTCCCTTTATCCGTGGGGTCAGTCCTTCAGGAACAGCTCCAGTGTGGGTCCTTTCCATGGGGTCAGTTCTTCAGGAGCTGCTCCAGTGTGGGTCCCTTCCATGGGGTCAGTTCTTCAGGAGCTGCTCCAGTGTGAGTCCTTTCCATGGGGTCAGTCCTTCAGGAACTGCTCCACCGTGGGTCTTAAGTGGGGTCCCAAGTCCTGCCAGCAGACCTGCTTCAGCTTCCACTTCTAGAACTCCTTGCAGAAGCCACCACTGCAGCCCCTCCACTACGGAAACCTGGCCCTGCCAGCCCAAGACAGAGGGGGACAAACGTGCCTAGGACTGGTGCCAGGTGGCCAAGCTCACCTTGATGTCACACGGCCCAAGGCTGTCCCACCACGTGTCACTCCGGAGCGTGGCTGTGGGCTGTGCCAAGGCTGCAGGTTTCCTGGCTCAGCCCAGGACCAGCACACTCTGCTCCCCTCCTGAGCACAGCGCGATCCCGGCCTCACACAAGGGCAGGCAAAGCCAGTTCTTCAATTTGTTCTTGATTTTTTCCATATTCTGTTTATGGCTCATTCCCTTCCTTCTCCTACGTTCAGGGAATGTCACCGTGCCTGGCTCCCGCTACAAGGGATGGGTTATGGAGAAGTTTCATCACCTTTCCCCAGACTGCAGGACCTATGCTCAATCTTGCTGCTGTCAGCACGAAACACACACTGTTATGATTATAACATGAAGACAAGGATCCTATTTTATCTCAAAGAGTGCAAAGGTTTATGAAGGGTTAAAATAATCTAACCTCACTTTTTTTTTTCCTCCCCCCAATTTTCTTCTTTTTTCTCCACAATGGCAAATGTTATTTATATGAAGGGGAAAACCTGCACAGCCTTGCCAGATCGAGCTCACTTCTCTTTGCCAGCTAAAACACAAAGCAGAGTTACTGCGTTTTTGGTACCTGCAAAACAATCTGAACACAGTGTTCTGTCATCCTTTGAAATGGCAAATGGAAGTCATTTAAACCAGATGAGTGACTGGACGGGGAATTACTGCACCTACAGCACAGGATATACAGTATGTGCACCTATTTCAAGGGAACTAGAGTGGGTGGCCGGAAGAAAGGAACTTTCTTCCTCACTTAACCTGTAATTTGACAACATCTGCAAGGAATTATCCCTGGTACTGGCATTGTAATTGTTGTATCTAACATCAATCACCGGGTACGGGAGGTTGCTTTAAATAGATGTTAGTGCGTTACAGTTTCAAAACATGAAAGCAAAAAAAAAGAAAGGAATGAGATATGTAAATTGGTAGAGAAATTAATTACTGGAGACTTTGACACTAATTTATTGTTTAAGTAAGACATGTAACTGGCCAGGGTGGGTGACTGTTTGGGTTTGACCCCATATGCTCTGGCAAGTGTTGGAAAACAGAGGCCACTTCATTCCAATTTGTAAAAATTGTAACTTCTTTTTTCGAGTCTCTACTAACGCACAGAAGAAGAAAGGGATTAGACTGACTCATATTTTACACTGAAAGGACAGCAAGTAGGAAAGCTTCCATCAAGTGTACGTCTTTAAAATAAAGTCCTTCCTCCCCAGCTCTTTCAGTGGGATTTCTGTCTTTGACTTCATCAGAAACACGATTACAGGGAACAAGCTATGCACGTTTTTGGACAGCAAAAATTGTAATTCCAAGCATGCTCCAGATTTCCACTAGCAGCTCGGCAACTACAGGAGTAAATTCATATTCACAAGTTATCAAATTTCCAGCGTGTATCCAATTTTGTATTGGGTTCTGATTCATATTTGTGGCTGGACGTGAATCAGGTCCAGTATTTGTTTCTCAGAAATGTCATGGAAAAGGAAATCATTGGGTGCACTGGTATTCACAGCCAAACACAACGCACCGTACCACTATCCAGCCTGAGAGCCAGATGAGCCTTTATGATGGTCATGGGAATTGTACTTAACCTGGGAAAATGTTTTAGAGACAGAGAGAAGAAAAGCCTTGCACTGTGGTGTCTCTAATAACCACCATGTTATATATATATTTATATAACATGTACACATACGTGTTCAGCCTGAAATATTACACCACGTTTTTAGAACTTTGGCAGTAAATTACATTCTTTTCCTTTTTCTTTCTCCCATTTTTTTTCTTTTTCTTTTTTTTTTTATTCTTTTTCCTTCCCTGTCCTTTTTTTTTTTTTAAAAACTCTATTTCTCTTTCTGGGCAAAGGCACTGATAGGTCTTCCTGAATTCTCTTCCTCAAACTTTGGCTGCTCGTTTTACTCACCTGAAGCCTTGCCTGCAGGCACACTTCCCAGTTGTGTCTCACATTTTTGTGTTTACAGGATGGGGAACCTTTTGCTCAGGAGCTGTTGCTCATAAGGAACCCATCATCTCCAACAGGATATCCCCATAAAGCCATTTACATGCATATGTGGAGTAAGGTTCTCTTAACAATTCTTACTTTAACATCTCATCGCGTAAAGTTTAATGTGTTTCACTTCTTTAAAGACAAAATGCCATTTCTATATATAGTTGCCATTACCTATGCACGCAGCAGTTTTGAATATTGGTTAATGGAGGTATAACATTGCATAACAAAAGCATATTATTGCTTTAAAGTCAGTCCTCCCAGATTTCATTCTTTTAATCTAAAAACTCTATAAAAATCACCTCAAAAATGGTGCAGCTGTCGAGGTTGGAAGGGCACAGCTCTGTCACAGCAAATGGATCCCAGAGTCATCACACTGCACAGGTGACCTGTTGAATGTGTTTTACTTAAATTGCGTTGTAAAATGCTGCCATTTGTGGTGAGAAGAAACTCATAAAATGCTCCAGGGAATGTTTACCTAACTGTTCATACGGGGCTTAGGGTTCTGCTGTTCAGCTTGTATGAAATCTTTAGCTTCCCCGTAAAAATCGGCCTTAGAGTCCTATATCCCTTTAAACCTATTCCAGCCCCAAAGGTGGCTCAGTCCTTGGGCTGGCTGGCTGACCAAGGGGGTCAGAGATGATGGCCATGTCGTGCAGGTGGCATCCTCCTTGGCTGTGGTGTTGTCCAGGAATGTCCCCATGAGAGCCCCATGGCTCTGACAAAACCCTGAATCTGTTTAGGGCGTCGTTGGTTGTTTATTTCACAAGGGTTGAGAAACTGCTTTGCACAGAGCAAAATCAAAAGGCAGATCCTGTTCTAGGTGAGAGATGGGTGGAAGTGAGTGGCCTTGCACAGATGGTGCCTGGGAGCCCTCGCTCACCTGAACAGCATTCACCTGAAAAGTTAAAATTAACCCATTTTTTTGTCTTGGAGTACCTACCTGAGCAGAACACTCCCCTGGCGGCTTGAGGGCTGTTTTTTGTAGCTCCAGGCTTTGGCATCATAAACTACTTCTCTAGTTTGAGTTAAGCAACCATCCTTAATTGCCTAAAACTGCTCTTCTTATTTAATTTGCTGCTGAGGAGGAAGACAGCGAGCCTCTCTGTGTATAATTGTCACATGTGCACGGTGGGAAGGGTTGCAATACTCTGTTCAGCAGCGGGTTTTTCTGTTTATTGGGAATTTCGTAGTGGTTCATTAGCAAAGTTTGACTCTTGTTGACCTGCATGGTGACCAGAGTCAGTATTTATGTCATGTTTTTGCAGAGAGGGGACCAGCCCAGCTGTGTCTCTGGTGTAGTACAAGATGTGCTTTGGTGCTGGCTGCTTGAAGGCTCTCCGGGTTTGGTCAGGAGTGAGAATGGGGTGGGAGCACATTAGAAGGGTGAAGGCAATGAGCAGGACATGGTTTGGACCACCAAACCTTCAGTGTCATTACAAAACACAGGTACCCAGAGACCTGTGGGCATCCAGGTGCGGACAGGAACATAGAAAATATCTTATTTATATTCAAATCCTCATTATCTACTCTGGAAATGTTCATGCTGTTCTCAAAGTATGTGGGAACCCCACCACCGCCTGACACAGGAAAGTGAAAGCCATGGAGGAACAGGCAGTTTTGTGCTGAGACCCCAGGACAGCTCATCCCCAGGGCTCATCCTAAACCTCTGACCAGGCAGCAACACCGTCCTTGCCACCACATGGCCGCTCTGTCCCCAGGGAATTTCCTTCCCTTGGGTGTGCCAGTGTGTTGGCACACACACCTTTCTCATGTAGACCACGGCAGGAGACTGGAACCAGGTGGTCCTTAAGGTCCTTTCCAACCCAAACCATTCCAGGCTTCCGTGATTCTTTGATTCTATAAACTTTCGAAGAACACACTTCCATGTATAGCCTGCCTGTAGTGCCAATAAGTAATTTATTTTCTATACTATCATCATAATTCATAAAAATTCTCTCCCTCCCGAGGGAACATTTTATCATCTGATAAGGGGCAACAGCAAGCCAAAAATATAAGGCCTTCACTAAATGATAAATACAGGATGACATAAGCTATAAAACATAAAAGAATGAGCGTGTGTAATACATGCCAAGGATGGCTGAGGATCAATATAAACTAAATGTTTTCTGTTAACATGAGAATTTTTGTGAACTGGAGAAAATGAGAGGCAAGAAAAGAAGGATTTATGGAGAAATGTGTGGGAGGCATGCAGTGCTAAAACAGCTACGGCTGGGGCATGTTTGTTCTGCTGTCTCAGGAGTATTTTGTCCCATCCTCACTCTTCTGGTGAGCTTCCCGATGCCTTTTGTTGGACACATTTGAAAGCTGAGGTTGGATGTACCCGTGTTTCCTTGTTTGGGTGAACTCAGAAATGGAAAGCTTTATTCAGTGAGTTAAGCATCCACCTGACACAGCCTCCCCGATTAAATCTGTCGACTCACATCCCGTTCTGGGGCTCACGTCAACGCTTTGCTGGAGTTATTTTCCACGTCCCTTTCCCGTGGGATGCTCACCTTCTGGGGCTGGTGTGGTGGCCCCGCCGTTACTCACAGGGCTGAGCAATAGCTGTCTGAGCCCGCCAGGAGCCTCGTGCTGCTCCTCCCGGGGAGGCAGAACCTGCCCATTTATCGCTCAGGACCTTCCAGCGCATTCATCACCGTGCTTTGAGGCTTCCAGTCCGCTCCCACCTCCAAATAAAATCCATTTTCTGATCCATGACCTCATTCCGCGTATAACATTTCAGCCCAGCTGCGCCATTGGGTCCCGCGTTTGCAAGACTCCGATTTCCCTGCCAGCTCAGGGCCTTGCTCAGTTCTGGTTTATTTTTTTTTCATTTTTCATTCGGGCCCATCGCTGCTTTGGCTACCTACGTGGACACAGTGAGGCAGATCACGAAGGCACAGCCCTGGAGCCAGGAGAGGCAATCACCCGACCTCCGTGAGGCCAGTTCTCCAAAGCTTCCCAGCGGGGAGCACGGATCACCAATCATTGCAGGTCTGTTTATGAGCTTGGAGAGCTTTCCAGCTTCGAAAAACTTGCTGAGTTTATTTCAGGTATGTGCTTTCCCAGGCCCATAAACATTTAGTTTTCAATCTGCTGCATCAGGGAAGAAAGTGAAAACAGTTGTGAACAGAGAGCAGGGCTTGAACCCCCTCATCTCCCCTTTTAAGTGAGGGCATGGGCACATGGAGAGCAAGCAGTTCTTAGATATATAGCCCACCTAGGTAAAGCACTTTCAAATGTACTTCATTTATTTATCCTAGGCCCTTTTTCTGGCCCAAAATCATCAAAAATTGCTGTCTCTAGTTTCATTGTGCCCTTTTGAAATTGTCCAGATTTTGCGCTAAGAGTCTAAAGCCACAGCAAAGGAGCAGGCCAAGAGGAAAAGCTTTTGAAGAGTTCCCACAGCTGTGAAAACACGGGCCTCAGGCTGTGTGTAGAGTTACTTCAAACAGCTGCTTCAGGTGACTAAACACCTTGAGTCTCATTCATCAAGTGTTGTTTATACTGGCTGACAGACCAGACTTGGAGAATTAACTCTGAGAAAAAAAGATGTACTACATACCAAGTATGGGAAAGGAACCCAATTCCCTAAATAAGAAAGGAGGGGAGGGGGGGGAGGGAAGAGTCCCTTTAAAATAAAACAGATGAGGGCTAATTTTATTTCATGTTAATAGGCCTTTTGATGCCCTTTGCATGTTTAAAATCAGAGGTGAAGGGGTATTGATGGTTTGCCACTTCGTAATCATGCAAATAAAAGCAATTTGAGTGATTCCCGTGCCGTGACAAGAAGCTCAGCTAACCTGGTGTAAAATCTCAATGGTTAATTAGGAGCCTTGAATAACCTATTAAAATAAGACCCTTTTTTTCCTCAACTGTCCTCAGTGGAGAATATCAGGGAAAGAAATGCCCAGTGCTGCCGCCCCCCTGCTCCCGTTTAGCATCAGATTGTGCAGATTCCACCCCTAGTTTTGGTACAGGACTTATCACTCAGCTGGAGATAATATTCTTTCATCTCATATCCATATGAGAAGGTGACATGATAAGATATTTGCAGTCGTGTAACTGCTTTGCATGGATCAAAAGAGGAATGAAAGAAAATGACACGAGTCAGTGTCAAGTGAAGTGCTACGAGTTAAGTAAGCTTTAAATATTGAAGGGGATTTTTAATATTTCCTTTTAATCTCGAAATCTGTCACTTGGTGATTTTTTATAACATTGGAGTTGTTACTAACAACATTTTCCATGGTTTCATTCAATCTGAATGCGAAAACCCACCCCATCTCAGTCATGGCAAATGTTGTAATTTCTACTGGCAATTTCTCATCCTCAACCCGGGCAGATTTCAAAGAAAAGGAGATGTTTTTCAGGCGCTGGGATACTGTTGGGATCCTGATGTTTGAACACTGGCAGTAGAACATAGGCCAACAGTGAGATTTCAGTGTTTTTCTTGTTGTTTTTCCTTAACAAGCAGTCAGACTGCAAGGGTGAATATGCTTTCAGAGACAAAAATAGCGTTCAAAGGAAGAATTTAGAATCACAGAATATTATTTTGAAAGAAGATTGTTTCGGAAGGCTGTTTCCCTGACAAACTTGGTAAATAGTTTGGCAGATCCTGAAGCTGTTGGATTTGCATATGCATATAGAGGGGCTGAAGAAAAATACCAGGTGGTTTTCTTCTTAGAGCTTGGGAATAACACAAAGTTGATGGCAGTAAATTTGCATCTTATTCTCTGGAAAAAGAAAAAAAAAAAAANAAACCAGTTTCTCTGAAAAACAGGATTGAAGAGTAGCAGGTTTAAACTTGTACGTGAGGAATATTGATGAACCAACTTCTCCCTTTATTTAGGGTGAGTTATGTCCTTCTCTGAGAAGGATCTCCCCGTTGGTTTGTGCCTAGGCTAAGAGAGGCAATCCTAATTGGATTAAAACCCCCCTAAGTAATCCAGTGTATATCCAAAATAAGAAGATCAAATGAGTGAAATAATATCTTATTCTTTTCACTCCTGAAACAGTGATATCACTGGAAAGGATTAAAAATTAAGTTGTTTATGTCCCCGGCTGACACAATTTGGGACTGCTTCCCATGTCATTTATAACACAGTAATATTGGGCTTGTGGCTGATACCTACATTAGGCAAAAATTTTAGGGATGCTACACTTGGGGATTGAAAACAACGTGGAAAAACTGCAAGGTGGTGTCAGTAGCAGAGGTGTTAGGGGATGCTGCAGTGGTGATTTGGGAAGGGCGTGGATTGGGAAAAGTGGTGTATTTGAAACCAGGCAGCTGGAGATGCTCAAGGTTGGTTGCAGACCTCGATAAAGAAGGAGTTAAGCCCCAATCCTAACCAGGCTGAGGAGGGTTCGGTGTCTCAGTGTCCCCTCCCTGTCCCAGCTCTCTACCACGGTGGCACTTTGTGCCTTGCACGAGAGGCTCCGTGCTGGCCAAGGGCATTTAGGCACAACTGCATCTTAAACCACCGAGATTAATGTATGACCGTGGTCATACACAAAACATATCAGCTGAATATTGGTTCTCTTTGCAAGGCTCCTGGGGGAAATAAAATGGGTTCGTTGACGTTTGTTTTCAATAAATTATTTTTTTGAGTCCAAACAAAATATTGTTTTACTCTGTTTTGCTCACAATTTTGGACCGCGCAGCTACTTTCGGCCTGGAATGGGTGAATTTCGGTGGACTTGGCGGCTGAGCTGACGTGAAAAACACGACGGGCTCACGGCTTTTAATCGAAGCAGGCGCCGGGTGCGTTTGGGGCGCGGGGCCCCGCGCGTGGCCGTGCTGTCCCCGGCCTCCTCGCTCCTCTGGGGCGCCGGCGAACCTCGCCAAACCCCTCCGTGTGCCGGGGGAGCCGTGCCTGCGGGGCCGCCGCATCGCCCGGGGGTCTCTGTTTTACGGGGCCAGCGCCTCTCCCCTCGCCGCCATCCGCGCCGCGCGCGCTGCCAGGCCTCGAGTGCCGCCACCCCGGCTCTTCATCCGGCCGGGGCTGCCAGCAGCCACTTACCTTCCTGTCCCTTGCTGGGACTTGAACCCTCTCCAGGTCCCTTGATTTCTCACCCCCCTCTCCTCCTACTTCCAGGCTGATTTATTTTCTAATTTTTTTTTTTTTTTTAACAATGCAAAGTTGGTTTGTTTCCTCAATTCAAACCGAAATTTCCCTGAAAAAAGAGGAAGTGCCTTCCAGGCTAGCAAACATTTTGTTTGCTCCGTTTTACTGTTGTGCCTTTTCCACGAATCCAAGCCACGACATTTACCTAAAAAAAAAAAAAAANNNACCACACATTTATATAAAAAAAAAAAAAAAAAAAAAAAAAAAAAAAAATCTGCCCACTGGAGTGAAATTAATAGAATCTGATGATAGTAAGTATTACTGTTACTTACAACTGTTGGTGTAAATGTGGTATTTTATAAAGTGTGGCTCCACATTTTGCAAGGGAGCTAAGAAATAATCAGATTTCTCCTCTTTGGACAGCTCAGAGGACAGTTCAAAGGTAACAATAATCTGAAAGGTGGTAAATAGTCACTCTGGGGGTATAAACAATCCCTTCTCATTTATTAACATCACAAGAGTCGTGGCATCAGTTTAGAGCAGCTCAGATCACCTTCAGTGAGATGTTTGCCGCGTTTCCTTAGGCTGAGCTTGGCCTACTGGTTAAACAAAGAAAACACAGTACTAAATTATCTAGAATATACCTGTGCTCACGAGAGGCCGCTTTAAGCTTGCACAGCTTGTTATTTTTTTCACGTAATTTCTAATTTATTTTGTACTTTAAAAGTTTGTTTTGGCTGGGATTGAAATTTAATTTGTTCTTCAAAGGAACGTAACAATGGAAATACAAAGAGGAAGCTTTTGTTCTCTCCCTAGGAGTTCTGAAAGGTAATAATTATGAAATGATAAGAGTCTAAATGAAAATGTCACTTGCAAAGGTTGAGGTTGAAAACAGCACAGACCTATGTAAAGCGAGAAAAGTCACATTTGATTCATGAACATAAATACAACCAGAATGATTTAATTTTAAATCATCTGATTATTTATTGTGTAAGTATTTTATAATTTTGAAAGGAAATTCTTCAAAGCGCGGATGTCTGCGAGAACACAATGCAGCTTTGCAAAAACAGCACTCCTGTATTATTAATAATAATAGTAATGGTAGAAAGATTAATAAAATATCATAAACATAGACTAGAGGAATAGTATTTGTGTAAATTCCAACAACTGCTATTCAGCAATACCCTGAATCAGATGTAGGAGTAAAGTTTTAAATTGTCTCTGTGCTCCGTGTTGTTACAGTGATCAGCATATCAATGGCTCTGTTTCTGCCCTACTCAACCAAGGTTTAAAACAAATACATTCCTTCAAATTTAGCTTCATGTCCTGCATTTCCTTATTTATTTAACCCCTCCCACTTTCTGCTACCTGCCTTTTTTCCTCTTTATGTGTGAACGTGGTAAAGGGTGAGTCGTTGATATTTAGAATATCGGTGTTTACAGACGCATTACCTGTCTGCTCCCGTACATCTTCATCAGGCAAACTCTTACTTTTTGCTTGAGCAAAATATATTTTAGTGGAGTTTTCCCGTGAATTATACATGTTGGGTTTTCCTTCTAAACTCAGGAGTACATTTTACGATGAAAACATGGGTTCAGCATTGGAGTTTGTGTCTGAGAGTTGCTGCTGCCAGAAGGAACGACCCAATAATGCTCATGCTGAATTTCTCCTACTTGCAGAGATGTAGAGCTCCCACGCAGGTATTAAATATTTTTCACGTGGAAAAGTTTCCAAAGAGGGGATACTGGTGGGGGATGTGAAAGGAGGAAAGGCCATGGTGGTCTGCATTTCCTTGCTGACAAAAACAGCTCGGCACTGGTTGCTAGCTCCACCTCATTTCAGTTTTCCCTTTGGAAGAGATCAGACAACATTCTCAGCTCCTTCTCAGTTGTTTTACTTCCTCTGAAGTCTGGATGTATCTGGTGACCCAGCTATCTTCTCAGTGTTCCTTTCTTTTGGCTGAGGCATTTATTTTGTCACTCGATGTCGTGCTACCGGTGAGGCTGGAGGAACCCTCCTGCCTGCTGAGCTAAGGTGGCGGGAGATTTGACTTGCACTAAAAGTTACTTTCTTGAGCACCCAAAAGTTGGGTGATGATTTAGAGCGCACAAACACAGGTTTTGTCTCTGGCTTGGTTGGGTAAACTTGTGTGGAATAATCTATCTAGAGATAGGTCCCAGTGGGGGGTTAATTCATTAAATCTGAACCTATTTCTTGTGTATAAAGATGCTTTTCAGTGTTGGCAGGGAATTGTGAGCAAAACTGTGGTGCCACTAAGGACAGGGATATCTGTGTGCAAGCTTCACAAGTCATTTTTTTCCCAACATTTTTCCAGCTCTATCTTGGTAGAGGGTGCAAGTATGGAAAAGTTTCTCTGCCGTCCTTATTTAATGGGATCAGCTTTTTATTCTGTTCTTTTTTCTTTCTTGAAGTGAAGGAACACAACAAACGTTGTGTGACTGTTTCAGTAGGAAAAGGGAATTTTATCAAAACTGTCTGTATCTCTGCGTGGTGGGTGATGATTAAATTCTAATTTCAAGCATGGCATATGGTATAATTCTTACTTGAAATGAACAAAACCACTTACGATCACCTGAACCAGATCTGGCTCCAGGATTTTCCGGCGATTTTGCCAAAGCAAACAAAAAGGCAACACAAGTGTACGTTTCAATAAGCAAATAAAAATTGTTTCGACAACATTCATCCTCCTTGTATTCACTTTAAAAATGTTATTTAAAAAGAAATATCATACAATTCTGTGATTATTAAAAAACCTAATTTTGTTTAAAAAGGAATTTGCGGGAAGATTTTCTCAGAAACCACTTTAAGAGCTTATGCTAATTAGAAGGGTAATTTTGTAGAAGTTGTACTGGATACCAACATTTCAAAGATCTTAAAATCTTCACTTACAAAATTATAAGTTTGCAAAGTACTGAAATATTTTGTTCTGGCACTGTGTGATAGCAAATCCAGTAGACCTTCTATGAACTGCCTATAAATGACTGGAGGGTGGGTGGAGAAATTGGGGCGTGTAGTTAATATTCACATTTCATTTTGCCTTCTCCTTCAACTTTTTAAAGACATTTTTCTCATGGTTATAATGGGCTCTCTAACTTTGCTCTCATAAAATGGACAATTTCTTGTGGAATACAGGTGAAAATGTAGCCAATATTGAAACCTCCTTGTACCAACATGGACATTAGCAAGACTTCTGTTGATTGAAATGGTGGGATTTATGGAGCATTACTCTTATTCCAAGTTTGATTTGAAAAATTCAAGGGAAAAGATGCATAATTTGTATAATTATTCTTATTTGTGTTGCTTATTTGTTGTACTTTACATCTTTATTATTATTGGTTAACAGCAGGTTAGTGATCATTAAATTCGCCAAAGCAAATTTTTTGGAACATTTACACATCTTTCCAGACTTAATTTCTTTCTGAGATGAAGGTTAATGGTAGAGGATTCTGAATACACTTCCCTCTTGCAGTTTGAGTTGTAGAACCTAAAAAAAATTCCTGCAAGACTTTTAGATAGGCCACATTCAGTCTGCCAGGACAATAATCACGATCGTATGGGGAAAGTGGACCAAAGTTCTTCCCTAAACCTTTTACCTTTTTTTATAAAAGAGAATAAAAATACAGAGACCTTCTGTAGGTCAGTAGAAGAATTTCTTATTGACCCCACTGAAGTTTATGGAAGGGGAAGTTTTTATGTGACTGTAGGAAATACTGCTGTAAGCAAAACAATGACCTCGCATTCAAGACACGGTCATGTTAAATCCCAAGTATTTGGCACGTTTAAATATTTCAATGGGCCTGTTTTTACATGTGAAGAGTAAATATGGGGTAAAAATAAACCTTACTTAAAAAAAATAGATGCTAAAGCAAACATAAAGGTATTGCATTTTTATGTTGGTCTTAAAACAAGCCCAAGGCATTCTCCCACACTTTTTTCCCCAACATTATCTCCACCTGTAATAATAAAACATGTCTTCTGATTGCTGTGCTTTCTATTATCTCATGTCTGTATCTAATTTATTTGCTACCCAGCCTTACTTTTCCTGTGTTAAGGGGTTCTTTTTCTTTCTCTTTTGGTAATGCAATCCCAGGTTGTGATAGGTGGACGTGCCCCTAGCCCCCCGAATTTTTCTTGTCTTGCTGAAAAGAAATGCTTAGGGTGTAAAATATTTCAGAGCAGGATGTGTCCCAAACTAGAAAACAAGACTGCATTTAACTGATGCTGTTTTAAATTCTTACGAAGAGTAAGAAAAAGTTGCTGCTTTAGAAAGGTGAAATTGCAAAAACCCAAGGAGTACAATGAGTTTTAATGCCCTTCAAAATGTAATACCCTCACAATGATTTATAAAATATTCATATGTTTAGCATGCAAATGTGGTCATAGTTTTAATATGTGTGTTCTCAAAGTCATTTGGACTGCCTAGGCTCCAACCAGTTAAACCAATATACAGTTTTTTTAAATATCAGAATATTTGATCATACATTTAAGACGATTGATTAAATTAGGAGAAACTTTTCAAAATCTGCTTGCCAGGTGTGAAAAAATGGAAACATCCCATTTTTTTCTTCTTAGTGACTTTCTTAAATGTCTGTATCCATTGCATAGCTTAACAGTACACTTTCATACCTAGTTTCAGTATGGGGTTTTTTGGTAAAAATCTCTCTGCAGGTCTTGTTTTAAGACCTTTGTGGTGTTACAGCCAGATGAAATACTCATCCCTTGAAGTCCACGTCAACGGGAGCCTTTCCATTGTTTTCCATGGGTATTGGAAGAGGCCCTTATTATTCTTCTAAAGCATAGTGTGCTTTGCTGTGATCCCAAACCCACGTGATTGTCAAGACAGAGGAGACAGTGTGTGTGAGTGAGTGATTTATGCTCTGCTTGTTTCTGCTGTCCGCAGAACATGACTTCGCTACAAGATGAACTCTGATTTCAGGAAATCACCCACATTGTCAGCAAATTTGCTGGTCCTTCTTTAACATTATGATCAGCCCATTTTTCATGTTTTAGAAATATTTTAATGCTGGACTTTGATATATTATTACCACATGGCCATATCACAATAAACTTTCCGCTGCACACAGGCAGACTTGAGGATTCCTAAAAAAAATAGTATCAAAGGAGCAATGCCCTTGGGTCCCTGCAGAGATCCAAAGGAAAAGCTCTCCCTAGAGCTGGCTCAGTTTTACTTTTCCCATAGATAATCACAGTGCACAGGAGTCGGAGGTTCCAGTCTCAAATTTACCCTGAGAATAAGGAATTTTGGGAAAGGTGACATACAGGATGGGTAGGAAGAAAGTTTGAGAGGAAAAAGTGTCAGCCTGCATAAAACTGGTGAAATCAAAATACCGTCAAAAGGTCAGAATTGTTGATGTGACTTTATCTAATAACAACAAATATTGATGTCAAGGGGAATTTTGGGTATGGAAAAGCTATGTAAGTCCCTGATTTCTGCATGAAACACTCTGCTGTGTTTTGTGTGATATTTTATTACCTGATGGGAAATTACGAACCTGCCCTGGAGAAGACGGCAGGGGTTTATAGTCTCCCTTGTCCAGAGGAATGGGAATTTACCTTTCCTAAGAGTCTTGCTTTAGTAGACAGAAGTAGAGGAAGAACTCATTAAGATTCCCCAAGAGTGGAAGAGTTAGTCCCCAGCCAAGTCTGATGGCCAGGTGTGTAGTTTGGGAAACACGATTTGTTTCTGGATGGGATTTTTTTTTTTTCCTCTCAAATTCCCTATAAATAAAAGAACAGAGATTTTCTGAGCTGATCTGTATCTACACTGAGGGCAGGGTCATGTTAAGAGCTGAGATAGCTGAGAAAAGGGCTTTGTTTTCCATTATTAGCTACAGGAAGGGCCAGAATGTCCATTTGAACTTTCTTCTCTATCCCATCCAAGTATCAGCCTGAGGATCTGAAAGCAAACAAACAAAATGAAAAAAAAAAAAAAAAGTAATTATTTTTTATCAAGCTTGAAATTTCCCTCTTTGAGGCTGGTCAAGTGCTGGAAGAAGGGCCCAGTGGGAATCTGAGGAAAGGTTATCCTTGGAGGTGTTCCAAACCCAGCTGAGGAGGTCCTGGGCAATATTCTCTAGCTCTAAGATTGGTTTTTCTTGTAGTGGGTGTCGGACCACATGGCTCTGGATGTGCCACCCAGGCTAAATTACCCTGTGATTCCCTGACAAAATGAACCAGGCCAAACCCAGACACATGGAGGTGGAGTTTGTCTTGCTCTCCCATAGCATTTATTGACTTCAAGTCTGTATTTCAGAAGGAAAGTAGGCCGCAAATTAATTTTCCCTTGCAACTTGGTATTTTCTATCTGTGAGACACAGATATTCCTCATCCCTTCTGTTTTTGGGAGGATGCAGGTTTAACAACTTAAAATTGAATTGGTAGAAGCATTTTAGTATTAAATGTTATGTAGTTATGAAGTAAAATATTAAAGTGTCAAACCACTTTGCTTTCTGCTTGGGCTCCTTAGAAACACTGAAATATTGAAGAGCAGCAGAGAACCAGTGAGTCAAAAGAAATTAATGCAATATGTTGAAATGATGAAAATATCACTGGAATCAAAGAGGATCCCAGTGTCTCCCATAGCCTGCAGTCGGGAAGTTGGCAAATTCCAGCACTGGCAATGCCTCTCCACAGCATCCAGCTCTTCCCATTTGGAATTCTGCATTTCCTTCAATAGAAGAGATTTCTTTCTTTGCAGCCCTGCATGTTTTTGTTCAAACCAGTTTCAAACATCACCAAATTCGCTGCCGTGGGTTCAGTATCCAGGCAGGCAGAAAGATTCTTTTCTAATTTTGTAAAAGATGGAGTCTTAATCCCTTGACTTTGAGTGATGAGGTTAAAGAAGTAGCTCAGATTTTTTTTGATGAAGTGAAGGATAAAGGGACCTTTCTTTTTATATTCCTCTAATTCTTTATAAAAGTGTGAGCTTCCACTTCCACATTTAAGATTGCTCCTGGAAGCTAATTTCGGGGTTTATACTTACATGAAAAACCTGTACCTAGAATTACTTTTACCACTTTCTTTCCCTGTAACTTCCCATGTCTTGTTTTTCCACTCAGGAAAACTGAGGGATCATTTTGGCAAGTATTATTTCCTAGTAACGATAAAACCTCATCCACCACGTCTTACATCTCACGTGTAACAGGGAGAAACTGAAATGAGCTGATTGCATTAATAATTTTAATCCTGATTTGCATATATTCCTGTATCTTTGCTGACAGGGAACAAGTTTAGTTTATGATGACCAAACAGTCTCACCTTTCCCTGTGTACCTTCATTACAAGACAGTATTTGTTTTGAAACCTGTGACAGATAAATTTGTGTGAAATTCCAGGGTGAATGGCATTACTGCCAGATAAGTCTGGATGGAATTCCGGGGTGAATTATATTGCTGCCTTAGAGCTACAACCTGGGTAAGGTCACCATACAGTAAGTGAGCAGAAAAACAGATATTTGTAGTCACCCAGCTAGAACCAACGTGTTCTTCTGACTTACTGGTGTTGTTTCCACTTGCAGATGGACATTTAGCATATTATGATAGCCCATAAAATCATGGAATTGTGGAATGGTTTGGGTTGGAAGGGACTTCTAGGACCATCCCATTCCACCCCCTGCCATGGGCAGGGACACCTTCCCCTATCCCAGGTTGCTCCAAGCTCTGTCCAGCCTCGCCTTGGACACTTCCAGGGATCCAGGGGCAGCCCCAGCTTCTCTGGGCACCCTGTGCCAGGGCCTCCCCACCCTCCCAGGGAAGAATTTCTCCTTATCTCTAATCTAGCCCTGCCCTCCATCAGTGTGAAGCCATTCCCCTCTGTCCTGTTGTTCCATGCCCTTGTCCAAAGTCCCTCTCTCAAAGCTCTTTTGGAGCCTGTTTAGGTACTATTTCTTGTGGTGTTCTGGATATTTTTTCTCCACCTTGTAAACTGAATTTCTTTTGATTTCTTTGCTCCTCTGGTTCTGTTTCTTGTTAGCAAAACTGAAGTAAAATCAGCCTTCCTGTGCAGCTGGAAAAAACTGTGTTGAGTTTGGTCATGAAACAGGAAGGTTCAAGAGTTTTGAGCCTGTTGTTTTATTTGAATCAATCAAAGTCCAGAAGTCCAGTAGCTCCAATTTGTACCTGGCACAAATGAGATCATTATTGTCCTGTCTTCTCCCTGGGAGCCATCCTGCTGCTTTCTGCAAGTAAGGGTGACTTAGGCAGGCGTTTTAGACCCTCTTCTTTAAAATTTCCCCCTTTGAACCTTTATTACAGGTTTGCTAGTCTACCTCTATTTGCATTTAGCTGCATTTGCCATCTACCCACTACTTAAAAGATTGAAATCTGCCTGTGGGTTCCAGAGCTGTTGATCCTGCTGGATGGATTAACCATTAAAGGAGCGGTTTTGGCTGCGCAGGTTGGCGTCAGCGGATCCGTGTCCCCCGCGTCAGGAACACCACCCATTGACAGCAGGCCCCATCAACAAGTGCAGTCAGGAAACGGCCAGGAATGTCAAATATTTATCCCTTCTAAAAAATTTAATACGTCCTCCTGGGGCCTGATTACAGAATTTTTTAATGCTTACAAATTTCTTCGGTGCAACAGTACTAGTTTGTTTCCAAGGAAACAAATGTACTTATACTGCACTGCACACATTCTTAATCATTAAATTCTATAATCTCCCTGCCTCGTTCTTTCTTTTCCTCTCTCTCTTCCTCTCTCTTTGAATGGGTAACTTCTAAAAATTGTTTGCCTTTTTTTTTTTTAAGTGGAGTCCCCAGATACTCTTTAACTGCAGGTAAATTTTCAGATACGTCCTGAACAAAGCATTGTTTCAAATTACTGAAAAAAAACCCCAAACCCCTTAATTGTTGAGAGCTTTTATGAAATCATCTTAATCAAGATAAATATGTATTCTTTATTCTTCTGCTATTTAATGTGCAAATTTATTTTTCTGAAGCAGATCTTTAGTGTGGTTTGATGTGAAATGTCTGGGTACGAGTGACATTTAAAAATCAATCTTCAATGTATATTTTTTTAATTCAGGCTCTGCAGAATGTGTGTTTATGCAACGTCGTTTCTGTAAGGGGAAAAAGTACGTTAGCCTACATGGTACTTCACAGATACACAATTTACATATAAGATACCAGCTTTGATGTTTTAATTCAAAATATACTAAATATTAACTGAGGACTAATAGGAGCTCGCTGGAGGGACGACACATTTTTAAAGTGACATCTTAGCATTCAAACCATTCGTATTCTTCAATGTGAATGTAATTTTTATCTAAATGATTTCAGAGGAAAATTGATTCATTTGACTATAGTGCTCCTAAGACCAGTGGGAAGCTCATCATCTTAATATTGAATCTGTAAATCCTTTCCACTAGGGATGATTAACAGCTTTGTCAAGTGTTTATTTTACTTTAAGAAGAATATGTAATTTCCTGGCATAACTGAGACAAATTTCACTCTATTTCTTCCTTTGCATGTCACATTCATGCTGTAGGTTAGCATGATCGAGCCTACCTCTATTAGACTTCTATTTTGAGCAGTAAAAGGATAGCCTAATAAGTTCTCATAGTTTAATGAGCAGACATCAGTTTGCCCTATGATTCATTTATACTTGATAAATAAAAACCCCTCAGCAGTCCTGATAAGAAGTAATAACGGGGAATTACTTCCAGATGGCACTTGTGCTGTACTGCACGTGTGGTCTGAGCTGCCCATGGGATATAAACCCCGTGCTGCAGCAGCCACGTGCTGTTCCCAGGACTGGGGAGCGGTGGCAGACCATCCCTGGTGGCAGGACAAGGACAGGCAGTGGGGTTATGTGGAAGGGTTTAACTGTGCAGGGACATTTCTCTGCGCTGAGCTTGGCACCTGAAATCCAGGGCTGGGAGTGAAACGGAGGGAATGGGAAAGGCAACGTCCTCGGTGACTTGGTTGGAATATCTGCTCACCTGCAGGTTCCTCCTCGCTTACTGTGTCAGGCAATAAAAGGTTACTGAAACGAGCACATCCCCTCCCAAAACCCAATGTGTTATATTCACACTCGTATAATTTCCCGTGCATAATTATTTAAGACGCCAAACCCCAACATCTTCACCAAGTCTTTCAGAGTTCAGGAAGCATTAGGACAATGCTCTCAGGCACATGCTGGAATTCTTGGGGTGTCCTGTGCAGGGCCAAGAGTTGGACTCGATGATCCTTGTGGATTCCTTTCAACTCAGTATATTCCGTGATTCTGTCATCTTTTTGGGGGGGATTTCATTTGTGACCTTTCCCTTCTTTAACTGCTCTCACGAAATATACGAGGTTTGGCCACAGCCTTGGTGCTGGAGAAGTCACTCTGTAACAAAAGGAGTGAGAAAATGGTGTATCAAGAGATTCCTATAAAGCTTTACCAATCTGAATTATTCTCACTTGTAGCAGGAACGGGAGAATTCTGCCCTTGTGCTGCTGGTTGTCCAGCTAAATCTCAGCTTGTTGGGGGGTTGTTGTGAGAAGCGTAAATGAAAACTTCAGCCAGTAATGAGCTCTGTATGGTTTGGACCTTCTTGTGCAGACTGGCCAAGTAACAGATTTCAGGGGGAAAAAAAAAAGAAAGTTTGCTAAAAGCCTTAGTTTCTCTTCCAATATGAGATTAATTACAGCCAAAGCGATCAGGGAATGCTCCTGCTTTAAGAATAAATGTTGTGAGCGTGATTGCCTTCAAAACAGGAGTGACACAAATCTATTCTGCCTCTGAAACGGTATCATCAAGTAATGTTTTGTTTGGGTGTTTCTGCAGAAAGTGCTCCGTGCTCTTTTCTCTCCAATTTCCTGCTCAAAGTCTAAAATAGAAATTGCAGATTAGAAAATCCTTTGAGAATGGGGTTCAGCAAGTGAAACTGCTTGAAGGTAAGTTTCATACTAGTTTGACTGAATTTAATGAGCCATTGTTAGGAGCCAAGCAAGCAAGTATTCTAGTGAGGCAGGAGGTATACACAAGCTGTCTTTTCAAGAAACCATTGTAAATCTGGTAACAAAGAGAGCCTGACTTTCTCCTTGAATTACCATGTTGACAAAAAGTCTACTGCATGCACTGATAGCAAATGAGATACATTCTGCTGGTAAAGAAAATTAGACCTTAAATTTAACTCTGTAAAGCCTAACGTCTAGGGCGAGGGAAAAGCCAGAGTCATGCTGAAAAGCAAGCTGTTGCTTCAGCGCAGAGCGAAACACAGGCTGCGCGTAACTCCTTGTTCTCAGACAGAACATTTTGTGCAACTTTGCTCCCTGATTAACAAATGTATTTTAACAGAGACTAAAAAGCACGGGGAGAGTGGGGGAAAAAAAAAAATTAAATAAACCAGCGTAGCAAGCTGTGTCTTTAACCAGTAGGGATTAAACAATTCGCTTTGTTACCTGGGAGGCATCAAGGTGAAGGTCTCTGGTTCTGAGGGGCTGTGCTCACTCAGTGCTTGCTAACCTTGGGCTGGCTGCTTGTAACGTGAGTCTTTGCTGTAGCCTGAAAAGGGTTTTTTAATATTTAAAGTTATTAGTTTATAGTATCCATGTAATTTCTTCAGCCAAAGGGCTTTAATTTCTTTGATGTGCATCTCTGTTCCAGCTGGTACTCCTACCACTCCTGCTGTCTCTTAGCCCTAAGTAAGGTTTCTCTCTTTGTTAAAGCCGGTGCCACTGATTTATCTTCAGCTCTGAGAAGGGCTTTTATCCATTTTAAAAGTGATGCTGCTGAGACAGCTTTCCCTTGCCCTGAGAAGAAGATTTTTTTTATTCGTATTTGGTGGTTGGTTGGTGGGGGTTGTTGTTTTTGGTTTTTTTTTTTTCCTTTTTTTTTTTCTTTCCTTTAGAAAGCATTTTTACACAGAGGTGTATTTCAGGTTGCCTATGGGGTCCTTCTATGCTGTGTTTCTTCCCAGAAAAAATTTTTTTTGGGAAAAAAGCAAATTTCCCTTCTTTGGGAGCATTGCTCTCCCTGCCCCACTGGGGGGCTACACAAAATATTGTATTGCCCTGAAGAGGATCTTGGTTGTAGGGTGGAAGACAAGAAGTTTTCCTTGTTTAGGGTCCTTTATCAGGGAAAAACCAGCCTGGGCTTTCCCCCTTAAAATATTCAAACTATTTTTCCTCCCTTCATGTGCTGGAGTCAATAATTGTGAATCAGGCTCATAATTTGTTATTTAAAGTAAATACATTGAGTTTTTACACTTGTGGCTTCCTGGACTGGCCTTCCTAGGTTGTTTTCCCATTTTATTGGTTATCATGTATTCTGTACCCTGCAGTGTAGCTTTTTTTTTCTTTTTACTATATTTTAAATGAAAATTATTTGAATTATCTTTTACAGATAGCTAAAGGGCAGCTTTTGAAGTCATCTGGTCTTCCTTGGTTGCTTGGGTTTGAGCACACCAAAACCATTTATTTAATGTATTTTTTTGTCTACCTTTAGTGTAAACAAATCTTAAAATTTTTTATATTCATCTCAATAAAGAACAGCTATGAAATACCTGAAAACTAATAAAATGCAATAGATTTAGATTAAAAAGATCTTAAAAGATTTGCAGATCACTCTAAAAACCAGAAACAGACTCTGAACATGGAAGTGCTGGCCAGGAGACTTCAGGGACTGTGCACTAAAGAGAAGAGTATTTTTTCACAGGATCCTGAGATACCTTCAGCAGCTGACAATTTCCTGTGGGGGGAAAAAAGTTTATTTACTTAAAAATAAATGAAAAATATTAAAAAAATATAAA
>VZRQ01001131.1:505925-593370 GCA_013397975.1 Machaerirhynchus nigripectus
TTTCGCTGGGGGGGTGGGTGTTTGGCTTTTTTTGGGATGTGTTTTTCAGTGGGGGTTGTTTGGGTTTTTTTGGCTGAACATTATGACACTAATTTTTTTTTTTGCTTGTAGGCTACTTCTGCAAACTCAAACTCAATTCACTCCCACAAAAAACTTACCACATCTCCTACCCTGCAGAAAAATAAAAAGTGTTTCCCTCCATCATCTGGGCAGGAAAACACAAAGATGACCATGATGTTAAATAAGACCTTGATATCCTCTTAGATTTTTCTCTTGTCTTGGGCACAGTGAGTGAAGTAGCTCTGACACATTTATTTCTTTTAATAGGAGAGCAAGCAGAGAGAGAATGATGGCAATTACCCCTCTGCAGGGAAGAGCCTCTGCTGGGAGGCACCAAGAGCCCTGCTCTGACTCTGCTCTTCTTTAATGTGCTCTGGGAAATGGAATATGAATTAGTGGGATGCAATGTGCAGCCTCTTCCTTTCACCTGGCCTGACTCTCGCAGCTCCACGTGATGCTCCTATCCCCACCTGGGAGATGTGGCTTATATAGAGAGAAAATAGGGGAGGAAAAAGAGGAATTTGTGTGAAAACAGAAAATAGCCAAAATCAGTGTTAGATTAATTAGATGTAAAGTGACATTAAATAGAATTTTTAAAGCAATCTTGAATTACGCTTTTCTACAAGCATTGTGTAGGGATGTTTTACCTTGTCAGCTCAGCTGCTTCAGGTCTTCCAGCAGCTCCTCAGATGGGAGATTTTTCCCTGTGTCCTGTGGAAGTCCATCTGACAGGAGATCTGAGCAGAGGCACGGTGTCTGACACCCCGTCACCCTGGCCCAGGGAGACACTGAGCATCTGCAGTCCCTGGTTGTTCCCTGAGGAGGGATCAGAACTCCATGGGAAATCTGTTGGGGAGCTCTCACGTCTTCATGTCAGCCATGTCCTGTAGAAAGATGGTTTTATCAGTGATAAAAAAATCCTGTTGATCTGGCTGCCATAAGGCAGTGCTGGTTTGGGGTGGTTTTGGGCAGGGGAAGGGACAGGCAAGTAAAATACTTCCACTACTCCTTGAAACATTGTCACTGTGGTTAGGAGCAGAGGGGATTTCTGTGCCTGTGCTGCTATCTCGTCGTGATAATTTGCAGGGAAGAGTTACAGTGTTTGTCAGTGAAAGGAAAAGGATTTCTGGCCCATTAAGAATAAGTTATAAATGCTGGAAAAGTAGAGGTGCTTGATTCTAGAAATGCTAGAACATTATGATCCTTTGGCAGTCTTTTAATACTAAATGGACTACAGTTTGGGGAGAAAATATTTTTTATGGAGAAACCTCTTTACTATTTTGTGTGTGTGATGATCATCTCAGTCCTGTGTGTAGATTTTCACGATGCATTTTATTTTGGTAGAGATCTGACAGAAAATTCGTATCTGAATTCAATTATCTGCTAGGGAAAGTGAGCCACTTGTGTGTGTCAGGAAGACTTGGGATTGCTATCACGATTTGTCCTAACCATAAACTACTGGGTTACCAAAAATCTCAGCTTGGAGGACGCTTCAGTCTCAAGGTTAGGAAATGATCACAAGTACCAGTGACTACCTTTAATCATAGCTTAGTTTGCCAAGGAGAATTTCCTTGGTACGATGTCTTCCGTACCGAATTATAGAAGATTATAGTTGGGATTTTCTTTTTTTTTTTTACTTTAGGAAAGCTTTGTTGTCATTTCCCAGCATAGAATGTTGTTATCTACCTGAGAAGTATTGTCTGCAAAGAGAAATGCAAGTGCTGTGTTGCAACAATACTGGTTTTTCATTAGATCTGGTATCATTAGACACGTTAAGCCTAGTTCTGTTAAATTTAAAAAAAAAGCCAATCCTGTTTATAGTTCTGGAAATGAGGTTTTATGGAATGATGTGAATTATGGTTATGTGCAGACGCTCGGAATAAGATTTTTTTCTGAGGAGCTGAAGGAAAAAGTTGCAATATTTGCAGTTTATAAAAAGCTTCAGCTTGGAAGGAAAACAGTCCTTTCCCTGCCCCCCGCCCTCCCCCTTGGTCTCCTCTTGGCACTGGGAGAACCCTCGCGCTGATGGAAGTCGGAAGGAGGAGCAGCTGGTCGTGCCAGGGAAGCCTAGCAGATGCAGTGTGAAGAACTTGCTCCCTTTTAATTAAAGTGAGGATTAGAATCAGCTTCTGGATGCCTCAGAAACCACCTTTTCCCTCTATCAGAAACCCCTTGTCTCATTCTCAGACACCCAGGACTCGGGACAGCTGAGATTTCTGGAATTCTTAGATAGGTTTATACAAAATTCTGCTTCTTTCCTGATATTCCTTGTCAAAATAGCCTTGCTCAGTCTTCAAATATCTCTTTGCTCAAATTGCCATTTTTTGAATCAGAGAATTCCTTGGATCGCTGCTGAATTAAAGCTGGTTAAATTGCTCATTATGCACCATTTTCTGGTAAACACTTTTTATGTTTGGG
Organism: Machaerirhynchus nigripectus; assembly: GCA_013397975.1. Classification (NCBI taxonomy): domain Eukaryota; kingdom Metazoa; phylum Chordata; class Aves; order Passeriformes; family Dicruridae; genus Machaerirhynchus; species Machaerirhynchus nigripectus. The sequence goes on from VZRQ01001131.1 coordinate 508,404, forward strand.
AACCATTCCTGATTTCTGTGAATACCCAGATATTTTTAGATACTTCACGAACAGTAGCTGTAGGTGTTCACTTGTTTTCCATTCTGACCATTTCCAATTCATGCTTGGTTCTTAGTGTACATTATTGGTCTCCTAAGACATACGATATTTACCCCCCTCTCTTCTTGATTAGATCATTGAAGCTTTTTTAAAGAGGAAAATAATTATTAGTTCTTGGTGAATAACCAAATGAAAAGGCAGTTAATGAATAATGCACACCCTGCTCGAATTTTCAGACATTGATCATCTGTTAATTCTGCGCAATCTTTCGGATTCAGATATTTTTCCATTCATAAACTCGTGGTCACGTGCACGCAGGGCTTGAATGATGCTGGGCAACGAATGGCAGCAGAGAAAAAAATCAGGTTATTTCTCACAGAAGAAAGAACACCAGCCCCAAATCAAACAAGCTTTCAGTTGTTCCAGCTCTTCTCTCTAGGCTTTGGTGACTCAGTTCTTCTATTCTCATCATCACCTACAACCAGGGACTGAAGCAGGATGTTTTACAACGTGCTGTGCAGCCACTGGGCATCGCTGTGTGCTGTGCCCAAGCTCCAGGAACTCTGTGGTTACTGGGAAATCTGGGAAACAGCAGTGGGCCGAGAGCTCCCTGGGAGCCTCTGACTGTGCCTTTGGTTAGCAGTCATCTCCTTTGATGGATCACTGTTTTTGGTGGACTCTGGGTCTCTGCCTCGGGACACACGCAGTTTTGGTGGTTGTTTTTTATTTGCTTTTCATTTCCTCTGATGTGCAGCAAGTCGGAGAACTGGAAGGGCTTGAAAACCTCTCTTTGGCAAATGATGCCACTTGGTATTTTTCATAATTAGCCTTGCAGGATCAGAAGGGTTTAACTTTGCTCGCTTGGCTCCACCTGGTCTCTCCCAGCTCCTCTCCTCAGGATTCCTTTTAACCAGTGTGGGACAGCTCTAACTGGCTTCAAAGGCTGAAATTTGTCCCGTCAGCCATGGCTGGCTGAAATATCACTGAATTCAGGGATGTGGCCACCAAGGGGCCACAATCTCTGCCCAGCTCCTGGTACAGCACGCACACATAAAACATCACAGCCTCCAAAAGGCTGAAATGGTCATTCTGGTGAAAAATTGTCTGTCTGCAGGTAACCAAGATGGGAAATACTGACTGAAAGAGTCCTACCCCAGCTCCACTCGTCCTTCAGGCATTCAGTGCACAGCCCTGAGCCCTTAAACCAGGGCGTACCCAATTTCAAATTCTCTGCCTCTGAATTCACAGCTTCGTGTGCTGAGAAGCCGCCTCTGCATCCAAGGACCAAAGTTAAGGCTTGGGCATCTAAATCCATCCCAAACCTCAGATTTTCGGGTGCTTTAATGGACCTGGCTCCATGTGTCTTGTTTGGGATGAAAGATGCACTCTTCAGTGGTTTTGTGAAAAATACATTGCAAAACTTTAAAATCCAAATAAAATGTATTTTGGAGCTTTATTATTTGTGACTACTGCACAGAGCTTTGTGCATAGATTATAGTGAATTATGAACAGAAAACTTAGAGGGTTTTATTTATCAAGCTCATCTAAATGAGCAATATTTTATTAATACAATAAAAATATCATGAACAAGTAGATGAAGTTTGTTAATTTAAAAAATAATCTTAACATTGCCAATGCTCTTCACTCATTCACTTCTGTTGGCACCAAGGGGAGTGTGCATTTATGTGAGTGTATTTACACACATGTACACACACATGGACACGTATGATAGTTCTTTTTAATCTATTTTAGCTTTAATTCATAACTACTGAGCTGCAGTTTATTATAAGGTTACTCAAGACAAACTGTTCCATTTCCTCTATTATCCAAACAGAATGGTTTATGGTTAGCCTGGTCAGGATCAAATTCAAATGGCCTCAGAGTTCAAAGGGATGGCGATGACTGGAGCAAACCATTTTTGTAATCTGTAAATTCCATTTCTACAAAAAAAAAAAAAAGGGAAAAAAAAAGGAAAAAAATTGGCTGGAGCTTGTAATGGCTATGGCAAGATTTTGAAAGGTCAAGAGAAAAGAGAGTGTTGTGTGTTTTGACTCTGTCTCAGGACAGAAAGTGCATATTTGTGAATGGGTTCATGCTATGCTGTTTGAAGTGTTTTAAATTTTGGGATTTTTTTCCCCTTCTTACTGATTAATTTTTTGTGTGTGTAGCTGGCAGGGTGTAAAAGCCCTGATTTAAATCCCAGCACAGGAATTTGAGGTCTTTCCACTGGGTGAGGGTAGGGAGGCTCCGAGACAGGGAGGAGAAGGAGCTCTATGGAGGTGTTCTCTGGTTGGGCTCTTAGGTGAACCAGCCCTTGTTGGAGTGAGAGCTCCTCTGGACCCAGGCCCAGAGGAAAGCCAAAGCACAAGAATTGAATTAAAACCTTTGGATAAGCTGAGATTCATGAAATCACACCGAAGTGAAATAGAAATACAGATTTTTAACTCTTAGTAGAAAAATATGCTAAGTGCCTTAAACATTGAAAAGCTGCAGCAAAGAGACCTTAAACAGAGTTTGTACTGCATCAGTTTTACCTTTTCACAGAATTTCCTTATTCTAGACAAAACATAGATAGAACTATATTGTTCACATTTTTTCGATAGTGTTCACATAAACAATAAGAGTTGATAAAAACGATGCATGCAAATCTGTGTAATACCTATGTAAGACTTGTGTAAGATTTACCATCATTAGAATTAGACCAGGATAGGTTAAGAAAAGAAAACTAGAATCGTGTGCTAATTTTATTGGTTAATTAACAAATATAATCCTCTAACTGTAAGTTAGTTGGAACTACAACTGCAACATCTCCAACACCATCAAGCTTAGCCTGCTGTTGCTGTCGCTGCTGCTTTGCCTGATCGTGTATCCCCTTCGAACTCCACCTTCAGAAACTGTGGAACTGCAGAATAAAGGACTTTAGCAAGCAGCAGCCTCCTCTGCTCTGTCACCCTCGGCCGAAAAGGGAGGGTGTCCTGTCACAGCCCAACAAGCCCTTGTTGAGGAGCTGTGCCCGGGCAGGGCAGCAGTGGCCACTCCAGCACCAGGAACCAGGATGGGGGGACTCCTGTGCCTGTTCTTGCAGGAACAGCTTAGTCTGTGCTGCTGTGTGCATGCAAATGAATTGGTAAAAGTGATAAAAATCTGCTTTTATGGCTACCGAGCCTTATTCACACCCCTACCCCACAGTCTTGCAGATTATCTGTTCCCTTCTGCAAGTCCACCCCTCCCAAACCACTCTCATGTACTCATGGGTTTTGGTTTTTTTCTAGAAAATGTGGGCATGGAGTGATAGGGCAATGTGAAATGGATTTAAGCTGACAGAGAGTGGGTTTAGGTTGGATCTATGGAAGAAATTCTTGGCTGGGAGGGTGGGGAGACCCTGGCACAGGGTGCCCAGAGAAGCTGTGGCTGCTCCTGGATCCCTGGCAGTGTCCAAGGCCAGGCTGGACAGGGCTTGGAGCAACCTGGGACAGTGCAAATATCTCTGCCCATGGCAGGGGTGGAACTGGATGAGCTTTAAGGTCCCTTCCAACCCAAACCATTCCAGTTTCTGGGACAAACAGGCCTGTATGGCTCTTACAGCCCTTCCCTTAAACACAGAGGAGAATCCTCTTTGTGCTGCTTTAGACCACAGGAATTCAAAATACAATTTTTTAATATATATGTGAACCAACACAGAGGCTGGAAGTTTGAGTCCCACAGCAGGACCTGAGCCTTTGGGGCACTGTGCAAATACAGAGCTGGAAATGTTGTGTGTGGGGGAACAGACTGAAGCTTGGCAGAGACAGAGAGGTGACAAGATGGAAAGTGAACATGGGAATCTCCTGCGCATTGTGATAGAACAGAAGTAATTCAAGAGTTGCAGTTCTTTTTTCTGTCTTTATTATTAATTTTTTTTTTGTTTTGTTTTGAAAACGAGCATGGAGGGTGAACATTTTGAACATAACCTCCCAAAACTTGCTGTTGTCTCAGTGGAGACACCTCCCTTTCTCTGTGTGTGTAGTTTGCAGGAGCATCCCTTTTGAACTTGTCAGGTTGACGGATGACTCCTGTTGTGTCCCATCAGATTGTGCCGGCTATGTTGATATAAAATATTCTTCTGAAAGCAAATGGGATATCTTCTTAAGGTGGTACTCACTCAGAGGTTTTCTACAAGTTGAACAATTAAGTCACCTGTGATATTCAGTAATCTTAAACACCTTTAGCAGGCTTTGGTTTATAACTTAGCACCATTTATAATAATGATCTATAAACCTGCAAAATTAAAGAATCTTCGCAGTGCTGATACTGTTAGAGATGACAGAAATGGAATTCCATAAGCAGTTTGTCTGAATAATTTCAGGTTTTCTTAGAAACTTTATAAATAACAGAAAGAAGAAAAAGATGTTAACTTCTTGAAACACTGCCTTTAACTATGAAACATCAGACTGCAGTTGGAAGATGTTTCTGATATTTCCAGGACCTAACAATTAGGATCTCACTGTAACTAATAGTTGTAAGTTTGTTTAGCTAAATATGTTTTCTACTTTAAAAAAAAAAAAAAACCTTATAAAAATGCCTTCAGCCCGAGATACTCTGTGTTCCACTGGCAGGTTTTTTGCACAGGGTTTGTGAGGCTCAGCATTTCTTGAGTTGTTAGACATCACCCAAATTCAGATCATATGAGTGAGGTGTCAGCACGTATGGCCTGAGCTCGTGCCTACTGAATCTAACATGAGCTGAGCTCGTGGAGGTTGCCTTATCTCCATTTTTTCATCCTAACACCAAATGACTGCATTAGGAATCTGCCCAAGATGAAAAAGTGTGAAATATGCCTTCTCATTTATAATGCAGATTTTTGCATAACAGGATCAAAACTGTTATCCTGTTGTGAATGTAACATCAGAGTAAAATAACAAGCATTTTACCAGTTAATATGCAAGCTAATCTGACAAAAGCATTTTTACATTCATTTACAGAGTGACTATCACCCTAAAAAACTCCTGGGAGATAAATGAAACAAACCAAAACAAAATAAAACTTTAATCATTTCCATAACAAAAATTAAACAACTGTGGCATACATAGGGAGGTTTGGAAGGAAGAAGAAAAGGAAGAGGGATAAAGAAAGAAAGATGAGGGGGAAAAAAACTCACTAAAATTCAACAAAGACTGTTGTGTCAAGAAAACAATGGTGAAAAATTGGTCATTTCTCCGGAGAACAATTGTAATGAAAATGAGAAACTGGTACTGAACCAATTCTCTTCTCAATCTTCAGATCTTAATCATGTGATCCTCTTAGGATGCCAGAATCTAGTTTTCCTAAAGGCCTGTATAAGCATGTTCAGTGGAAAATCTATCTACCAGCAGGTGTCTTTTAACTTTATTTTGTCATCAGCATCAAATAAAGATGAGAAGAATGGCATGAATCAGTTGATAAGTATTAGGAAAGCAGGTGAAAGGCAGGAGGATTGTGTCACAGTGAGGTTTCCAGCTTATCCACAGGCTGCAGCATTTAATTAGGGAGTTGGTCCAATCCTTCTGTTGTGGGGAAAACTGCTCGTTCAAAGCATGTCTTAATAAAAAAAAAGACCAAAGATTAAATTGCACATACAGAACTTTGAATTTGGGATGCAGCATTAAGTCATAATGAGCTTAATGAATTAATTGCATGAAGGTCTGCAGTGGGCAACTAAAAATATAACTGATGGGTTACAAAGCAAATAGTTTAGCTTGGAGCATCAGGTCATTCTGATTATTTCAGGAGGAGGAGGGTGGATCCACACAGAAAATTCTGGGGCGTTTTTGCCCTGATGAGGGAAAGTAGAGGACAATTTTTTTTGTCCGTTTTTCCAGCAGAAGGGGAAAGGAAAACAGTGTTATTTTCCCTTTTTTTTTGTAGAACTTAGGACTGTTCCTCTCTATCTCCCCATTCCATTGGCAAGCTGGATACATTCATGGAGAATGTGAATCAATAAGGTGGATTTAAGCACAATATTTGTTTTGGCTAGTAACACAAAAAGCAGCTATATTCCATGTAAAACTTGTAATGATTGTTATACCAGAAAAAAGGCCTGGGAATATAAACAATATATATTAAAAGGAGATGGCAGGACATAAATATATAGCTGAAGCCATTACTGCCAAGTGTAACAGCGGGATGGAGCAGCTTCCTGTACAAATTGTTTCAAACTAGAGAAGTGTGAGGGTAAGGCTGTTTCATTCTAGGAAGCGGATTATTTTCCTTGGGTACTGGATATCTTTGGGTACTTGGATTTGAGAGGACTGAAGAGTTTCAAAATGAGAATAAAATCCATACGTTATCATGTCACCATAAAACCAGAGACGGGGACGACCACTTTGGAATGGCTGTGGTGGTAACCTCATGATCAGGGTGGTGCAGCTGTAGAAGCAGGAGAAGGGAAAGGTTTTTCCACCCACCTCACTGGCCCTATCCTAGAAAACATTGGTTGGCAAACGTGCTGTGCTGATCAGTTCACAGGAAAACTTGATCACAATTAGCATATGCAAACTAGCTGCAAAGCCAATAACAGGAGAACGAAGGCTTTCCTTAAAAACACATTTAATAAAGATATTTCTGCTCCGGCCACCACTTTGCATACATCTCCTTGGTCCTCTGGGGTATTTGTTGTGCTGGGGAGTGGCCAGTGCTGGGGAGCTCCGTGGGTGGGAGTGGGTCTGCTCCTGAATGTGATCAATGAACCCAATTACGACCCCTTTGCAGAGACTTCCAGCCGGAGCTTGCGGTGATACATAGTGCCCGCCATCCCTGACACTGCTCCCAAAATCTCTTCCATAAATAAGAGGATACCAGAGAGCTCTGACTTTGTTTCTTTTTTTTTTTCCCTTTTTTTCTTTTTTTTTTCTAACAGCTCTTCTGGGTCCCCAGTTGATTTTCTTCGCAAGGTTAGTTGCTAATACATTCCTAGCACCCATGCATTATTAATGCTCACTGCTCTCCAAGGTGGCAGTGACAAATAGGGAGCAAAATTCACTGACTAGTGGGGAATGTACTTTTTAGTCATGCTTGAATTTTTCAATCCATTCTGCTTGTTGAGGATTTTTCAGTGGAGGTACTGTAGCAGAATATGATTTTTTTTTCCCCCTCAAACCTGAGAAGCACTCTAGTAACCAGTGGAAAGCTTATGAGTCAGGGCTTTTCCCAGGAGGTTTTGAGGGGGAGTAGTGCAAAAACTACCTTTGATGTTTGCAGTAGCATGGAAGTCATTGTTTTTCCTCCCATGTAGTAAGTGGCAGTTTTGACTGCAAATCGACTATGCATGCAGTCAAGTAAATTATAATATTTTAACTAGGCTGTGCATGCCAGCTGTAGCATTCCCAGAAATAATACCAAGTACGTATCATGAGCAACATTGATTTTTAATGTGCAGATTTGTTTCTTCAGATATAAAACTCTATTAATTTTGCAATATAAAGAAGCAATCTGTGAAATACATTCTTAGACTGTTATTGGTTACTATAAATCCCACTAGTAGTACTAGCACACTTGTTTAATTCAGAATTACTTCATTTAAAGTATGATTTTGTGCATGTGGTGGAGGTGCTGGAGATTTGGCAAAGACCTCTTTAACATAACAAATAGCTGACAGTAAATATTAGGCTAATTCTTCCTAACGTTTAATAGAGGGATAACTCACTGGGCAGAATAATGAATTCCTTGCTAATGGCTGTACGTAGGGGATTAACACCTTCATGCAGCCATCCACAAATGCACTGAAAATATGAATGTATCTATTTTGGAAGGTCCTGATAATTGGTCCAGCTCTGAGCCATGGGCAGCTTTGGAGCAAGATTTGCTTTAGGGTTCTGAGGGACCCGAAATCAAAAAGGTGACGCAGTCTAGAGCCAAGGAAGGCACAATGTAGTGCAGAGTCCACAGGTCAAAATTTCATAGAATCATAGAAGGAATCACAGAATGGCTTGGGTTGAAAGATCATTTTGTCCCATCCCCTGCCATGGGCAGGGACCCCTGCCACTATCCCAGGCTGCTCCAAGCCCTGTCCAGCCTGGCCTTGGACACTTCCAGGGATCCAGGAGCAGCCACAGCTTCTCTGGGCACCCTGTGCCAGGGCCTCCCCACACTCACAGCCAGGAATTCCTTCCCAATATCCAATCTAAACTTGTCCTGTCTCACTTTGAAGCCATTTCCCCTTGTCCTGTAATTCCAGGCCCTTCTAAATTGTCTCTCCCCACTTTTCCTGGTGGCTCCTTTCAGGTACGGGAAGGCTGCAGTTACGTCGCTTCAAAGCCTGCTCTTCTCCAGGCTGAACAATCCCAACTCTCCCAGCCTTTCCCCAAAGCAGAGCTGCTCCATCCCTCTGCTCATCCTGGTGCCTCCTCTGGACTCGCTCCAACAGGTTGTTTTCCTTCCTGTGTCGGGGACCCCAGAGCTGGATGCAGTACTCAAGGTGGGATGTCACCAGAGCAGAGATGAGGGGCAGAATCACCTCCTTTTCAGTCCCTCACCAGCCAACTGTGTGGCTTTTTACATCAGAAAAGCTTATAATTGGACTGGAGTGGGATAGAAGAGCAACTCAGTAAAACCTGACATGCTCTATTATTTGGCCAGATACACACCATGTGAAGATGGGAATTCTTCTTTCCCCTCCTTGATAAGTGGAATATAAGATTTTACCAATCTTGGTGGTTCCTCCTCTTCCCTCCTCATCTGGAATCTGGTTTGCAGGCTGACTTTTCCCAGTTTCTGTGCTAGCCTAAAACTGGCCCTTGATTTATATGTGCAATCAGAATAAAGAGTAGTGATTTGGGAATGAAAAACACATCCAGGGCCCTCAGTGATGCACTTGAGGCTGCCATGGCTTGGGGCTTGGGGCACCTACACTGAGAGCAGCAACTGTGGGTTTATGCAGAGGAGAAGCTGTTCTGGTGGAAGTGGGAGCTCAAATAATGTCACTTAGCAGGATACATGGGGAACTGGAGACCAGTAATTCTGAAATACGAGCAGGAAAGGGGTAATAATTTTTAGCACTGATTCACAAAGATAAAAATGTGAAAAATGTGATGTTCTGCCATTCCTGCACATCAGCCTAAACACAAACACACCCTTATACCTAAGGGAAAGGCTTTTTCCAAACGGGATTTCTTTCCTGGCATTCAAAAGGTTTTCCAAATTTCTCAATATGCCCTTCGGGTCTGTGTTCCTCCTGTGTTTCCCACCCTCCCAGCTTCCACAGTGCCTGTCATACCCACCCTGTGACATCCTGGCAGTCCAGCAGTGGCGTTGTGGGGAGCCACGGCACGTGGCTGAGGCTGTGAGGATGCTCCAGGAGACACCAAACGTGGGGAGGACAACAGGAACCGTGCAGGATGTACTTGATTTCTGTCTGGAATGAGGGGAAATTCCTGTACCCACCTGAAAAGCGATGTGGCTTTAGGCTTTTCACTGAGTCTGGTGCCTTTTTCTTCTATTCCTTCTCATATATTCAGTGCAAAGCCACTGTCTCATTGAAACACAATTTTGGGGACAGTGACAGCGCATCCTTTCCTACCGTGATCCCAAAGAAACAATTAAAAACTGTCAAGGCAAAACAAGCATCCGTGTTCTGGTGAGCTGAGTGGCACAGCAGGAGCTGATAAGGAGCACAATAAATAACGAGGAGAGGAGTGGAAAGCTCAAAGTGAGAGTAGGAAGTGGAGACAACGGAGAACAAGCGTATGGAATCGAGGGATGCTAGCTCAGGGAACATCATTCTGGAAAGGGATGGAAGTGTCAGAAAGGAACCAGAGAGCAGCAGATTGGCTTAAAAAAAAAAAAAATGGAAAAAAAAGTGCGTTGAGGAGATGTTGATGGAATCCATCCAACATCTGAACGACTCAATGAATAGCAGACTGTTGAAACTAGATGAGACGCTAACTAATTTAGTTCAGGCTGTCAATAATTGAAATCAGAATGTCGCTGTATTCAATGCTAATAAGAAGACTCCGAGTTCAGAAGCTTAAGGCTTTAAGAAGCTGGAATGAATCTGTGCCATCATTTTCCAGTTATTGTTCGGGAATTGTTGAAAGAAAGGTTATCAATTCAGTGTTGGTGCTGTGGATAATTTTTAATATTTAAAGATGCTACTTGCATTTTTAAGCCGTGACCTACATTATCTACTTCAGAGGGTGCTGTGTGTGGTGAGAAAGGGCACAGTTTAATTCTGTGATAGCCTGGCATGAGATGTGTAGTTGGTGCAACTCCTCAATTCCATAGCTTGCTGGTATGAGGAGAAACAGAATTCAAAGTCCTGTCTTTGGCAAAGTCCCTTGCTGCTCCCTTCCAATCTGCAGTGTCAGAAAACTCAGATACTTAACGAATCTTCTCATGTCTGTTGGCTTCATTTAGCAAACGTCTGTTCAGTTATCATGGATTAAAGGAAAATATTTATTTAAAAAAAAAAATTACTCATTTTGGAGATATAGCAAATATGAGTTAAAGAGAATTTCAAAGAGGGCTTTTTTTAAAAAAAATTATAATTTATGTTACAGGGACATGAAATAATGCAACAGCAACAGAAAATAGTTTGTGGATGAGAGGTTTTAAAGGGGGGGGGGAATTTCCCCCAGGATAAATGGCTACCAATAAAGAATAAAAAGTAGACAGAAAACTTATTTAAACCTCTGAGATATATGAGTAGTAAGCATAGAAAAATTAGTGTCCAGCAGTGAGCATTACCCTGCCAGTTCAGCACAAATCTATGATTCTAATTATTCTGTGAATCTAAGGATTCTATGATTCTGTGAATCACAGTGTAATTTTAAGGTATTGCTGTCAGTACCTTCCCAGTAGATGAATTCTCCCAATAATTCTTCCAAGGCATGAATCTAATTGCCTTTTCCTCTCCTTTAAAGCTGGATTAAGAAGATGTCGTATAAAAAAAAAAGGTATAAAAAAAAATCCAGAAAGAAAATACTGAAAGTAGAAAGCACCAAGTGAAGGAACAAACAAGGTGCCAAGGCCTGGATGGATTGGAAAACTCTTTATTTTGTGATTTTTGGGACATCTCACTTAGCTCGACCATCCATTCTCCATACCCACTGGGCTATGACAGATCCCTGAGCAGCTGGAGCCTGGTGGGAATTTCTGGCCTGGTGAAGTCAGCTTTTTTAGGGGGTTTTGCTTACCTTGTAGGGAAATGTTTCACCCCCAGGCTTGCTCCCAGCTGGATGTCACGTTTCCCAGCAAAAAGTGAGGATCTGAGGTGTGGCCACTTTTCTGATTTATACAGAGCTGCATGGATGTGTGTGGAGCTCATGAAGAGATCTGGAGAGCTAAAACATTTGAGCAAGACACAACAGGAGTCAGAAAACAGGGGTTATGTGGAAATGAAGAGCTGGGAAGCAAAAACCCAAAAGATCCCATTTCTGTTTGTTTCCTTGTTTTCAGAGTCGTGAGCTGCTGCTTTTGTCTATTCTCTCTCCTCCAATGCGTTCTGTCTGCACTCTGAAAATAGTGTTTTATCTCCTCGGTACTTAACTGCTCTCGGTGCTTATTTTCCCATGTGTTTTGTGAGGGATCTCCCAGTGCTGATATTTTTCCAAGGTGTGCTACAAGCGCTCGGGGAGGGGACGAAGCCTCCCTGGGAGATGCAGCTCTGCACAGCTCGTTCTTCAGGACACAGCACGGGCAGGGAAAAAAAACCAGCCCCATCCTTTGGAAAAATGCGTTCAATGCTTCCAAATGTGTTCAGTACTTGCACTTCTTCGTGGGTCTGCCGTGTGTTCCGGAGGGACCTGCTGTCACGTTCCATGTGCCGGGGGTAGGGACGCTCTGCCTGGTGCCCGATGCCGTAGGGGCTCCTCGTGCCTCGTGTCGCTCGCAGGTCGTTTGGAAGATCCAGGGTGCAGGCTGCTTTTCCTTCAAAAATTTCTTTCGCTGTACGAAAGCCTGGTGTGTATTTTCTTCCAGGTAAATGGGTGAGTTACAGAAATAATTAATGTGTCACAGCCAAGATCAGGTTTAGCCCGTGAGTCAAACCCCTGACAAAGCCTCACTAAGGACTGCGGGTTACAACGACAGGGCGAGGAAAACCCCAGATCCAAACCAGTTACTGGCTGACTCACCGGCACAGGGACACAACCCTTCTCTAGAAGACCTTATTTATTCAAGAGGTGAGAGTTTAGAGACACAGAAGTCCCCCAGAAGACCAAACAAACCGAGGGAGGACAGGCAGAGCCCAGCTATGGTCAGCAGTAAATACATCCTCTCACTTCCCGGAGAGTTTGGGGTTGTTTTTTTTTTTGTTTTTCCTTCCGTTGCTCTGGCCTAATCTCTGTTATGAAGAGCAATTTATCTTCCTCCCTCTGTCTTCATCCCATCAGGGGGACAGGTGAGGGAGCTGCGTTTCCAAAGGCAGCAGCGATGCGCACCATGGATCATAGGGCACGACCTGTTCCCAGCTCGGAATTTCTCATTTTTACCAGCACATCCAGAGCTGCAGCCTTATTTTTCAAAGGTGCTTTATGGTACACGTACAATCATTTAAACAATTCGTGCCTAATTCAATTTTACATTGACAAATCTCTTGAAATCCTTTGTATCCATATATCAAAACAAGCTGCCAAAAAAGAAAAAAAAAATTCTATACTATCAGCCAAAAAAATGTTACAGCTTCTAGTAGAAGATAATGCTTTATCATCCAGAATTCCTGCAGTAAAAAATTTCAGATGCTAATCTGTTACTGATCAAATTTAAATGGTATGGATTATTAATAACTTTTTTTTTTAAAGCATTGTTTTTATTCGGGTTTTTTTTAGGTACTAATTTTTCTTACCAAACACTATACAGGTTTATTGAAAATTGCTACTTCTTGGACTCATCTGTTGTGGGCTGGACTTTGGATCAGTGTGTATTTGTCAAGTTTAATTGAGGAGATGTTGTATTGTTGATAGTTTAAGTATTACATGGTCAGACATCATTTTCAAAGTTAAATTATTTGCAAAACAGGCGCCATCAGTTCTCTCTTGCCCCGTCTTAACATTTTTTACTGAAGGAACGTTTGATAGTTATAAAAGGAATCTTGTTATAAAATCTCAAGTACTTAGATCAAACTCTAATACCTTGTTTCTATCTCCAGAGGAGAAAAATAGTTCTTGAAGCCTTCTTCAAACTTGAGGTAGCACCAGCTTGTGTGGGTGCATGGAGTGCGCGAGCTGATGGTGGTGAATCCGAATTAAATTTCCATTTATGCCTCACACAACTTAGCAATGACAAAAGACACGTTAGCACGGGCCAGGAATCTGGCAGGCCAAGTCCCACTCGGGGGATGTTTTTTTCAGATGTGGAATAGACTCCTGCGAACCAGGATTTATAGCAGAAATGCTGACAGACAATATTGGTGATACTCTTCTAATTTATTTGTGTTGAATGGTTTTTTCATCTCTTTCCCTTTTAATGATCTAAGTCTTTTTGCATCTGGCAGTGAGATTCCTCACTGTTTACCTTGCCTGCCAAGGCAGTATCATCCATCTATGACTATGCTTTTCTTGGTTTCTTGCTCTGTGTCTTTAATATTTAGAGCCAATTTTCCATTTATTCCAGGACTCCTGTACCTCTGATGTTGCCATTAACTTGTAAAGTGGAAGCCTGTCAAAAATGCTTTCAGGATGCCATTTTTTTTTTTTTATTATGAAATATGTGGTTGTGTTCTGGTATATTTTTATCATAAACATTGAAAAATCCTACATCTACTCTCAGTTGGCATTTGCCATAAAAAATGTAATCCTAATTTCTTAGACACTAAATGAACGTTTTGTGCTCATGTAACACCATCAGGCATTTCTGCCTCTTCCAGGGTGCTCAGGACCTCTTTGTGCTCACTTTACCAACCACAGGAGCACTGGAAAACATGGATAATCTGAGGGAGTGTGCTGGGAATTTGAATCCAATATATATATAGATTATGAAGTTAAAGTGATGATTACGTAATTCAGTGATATTTTTTGCATTTTTGGAACAAAACCTCTGCCATCACACTTTGCAGTAGCAAAGTGGTCGGATGAATTGCTGTGGAAGAGAGGGTGGATCCGTGGTTGTCCGGGGTTTTCAGAGTTGGAGGCAGGGAACAGGTTTTGGCTGGATACAAGACAGCACCAGAATTTCTCCTTACCAGCACTGGTGAAGAAGCATTGGGGGTTTTGGGGACATCATCCAGCCATGGGGGAGACTGAGGGCAAGACAAGTGAAGTTTTGGTTGCCCAATCCCTGGAAGTGTCCAAGGCCGGGTTGGACAGGGCTTGGAGTAACCTGGGATAGTGGAAGGTGTCCCTGCCCATGGGGTGGAACTGGATGAGCTTTAAGGTCCCCTCCAACCCCAACCATTCTGGCAATCTGTGATTGTCTCCTGCCTCTCAAAGGGACATCCCAGAGACAACTCCCCGCTGGCATGGAGTTTGGGGTGGGGAACATGGAGCCCACAGCCCAAACTGGAGAGTTGGGATGGAGTTTGGGGTGGGGAACATGGAGCCCACAGCCCAAGCTGGAGACCTGCCACACCAGATCCACCCAAGAACGTCGCCCTGAGTTTTGCAGTCTTTCAATGTTTTCATTCCTGTAATAGAATTTCTCATGCATTTTCTGTAAACATGGGCCACGTTTACCCAACCGATCTTTATTGTTTCCATTCTTTTCTTAAGGCGGAAAATACGATAGACTTTTGGTCTGACCAGTGTCATTGAGAGGTGGTAACCCCATCCTCCAATCCATGGTTGTCTCTAAAAAGATGTATAACTGACTGACTAAAGAGGCCAGTGCTTCTCCTTTGCCCCTCTTTTGGCCCTGGCTCCTATCCTGACAGAACGGTGTCTGCGTGGTTCTTTCCGTGTCCAAGTACGACACAAGAAGGTGTTGGTAACTCACTGTCAGGTCATGTGCAGGGCTTCTCCAGTCTTGTCCCTTCCCCAGCAGGGATATCTGGCCATGCCCAGCTTCTGGTGTGCTCAGGAATTTCTTATTTTTATTAAAATTTAATAAACAGCACCAAACGAAGATAAAAGCACGAATTACAGGTAGTTAAGAGGGTGGGTAACCGGCCTGAACGAGTCTCCTTGGTTTGGAGACTCTAGGACCAGAACTGAGATCAAGCATTTTAAATTAGCCTTTTTTTCCTGCTTTTAGTTTGCACAAATCATGTTTTCTTTTTCCTCCCGTAATTCTCAAGTGTTGGCCTCTTATAGTTGGACACAACTCTCCTAGACAAGCCCTTAGTTTAACAGCTCATTCTCCCTACTTCATTTAAATAAAGATTGTAAAGGAAACTGTAATCCTACTGATTTGCAAATTGAACTGTTTTGTAGATGTTATTTAAACAGTGCCACTACGACTGTCTTTCATGAGAAACATGGTACAGTGAGAGAGATCAAAGATTCATAAGGAAGCTCTTTTTTTGAAAGCTGATGCTCCTGGCTTCTTTAACTAATTGAAAAATTTTCTTTACAAGAACAGACCTTCAAGCACTCTGGCTGCTGCCACGAGCCTTATCATTACAGAGTTGTTACTTCCTCCTTTAAGGGACTGAGCTGGAGATTAATGGAAGACTGTGCTGGCACTTTAGGATGAACTTTGTCTATTTTCAGTGCACTATACGAATCCTAGCACACAGGTGATTATCAATGGCCTCAGACTGAAAAGAAATGAGTGCCTCCCCCTTTTTTTTTTTGAGCTCAGAGGCAGAGCTTCATAATTTCATGGGAAGTCAGAGGATTGAACTGCATTTTCTCTCCTAACTGGGGATGAGTGTAATGGTGGTGAAAGGGAAGAAGAATAGCACTGGCTTGATTTTTGAGGTGAAAGCTGTGCATGCATGGGGGAGTTGCTCCTGGGACTGCCTGGTCTGCCAAGGGACCGGGGTAAGAGAGATTCTGGTTCTGGCTTTGGCACAGTTTGCCATTAGAAAGGTGTTCAGGAAAGCTCTGCTGTCTCAGAGCTGCAGCTGTGGAGCTGAAGTGCATTGAATGAAAGGTAGCATCCCTCTCGCTCTGCCGCTGTAGACTTCACCATGAGACAGTAATTAAGTTGAATTTCTTTAAGCATGTGGCTTAATTTTTAAATTTTTTTTTCTGCATTGAAAGTCACACTTGAGCCTCGATGCTCCATGAGAGATGTGTGTAGCTGAGCCAAGTCTATCAGTCCCCAAACGTGTCTAGTGCTTTTCTAAAATGAGAAAAGGGGTGGTAAATGAAGCCTTTTTTAACAGAAAGCTGGTTTATATGTGGCCTGTGTATTTTAAGGGAAATTTATGAAGCAGTGACTTAGGTTATAACCACGGAATCCTTCTGGCTTCAGCTGGCACGACACAGCCCATGAATATTAACAATCCATGCTTCTATAGGTTAAACTTAGCTATAGGAACCCATCAGTGTTTGTGGATCAGATGCTGCCACCTGAAGTCGGGGAGAGTCCACGGCCACGAGCAAGGGGCTGATTTGGCACCGAGTGGGAGCACTTTGGCTTGATCAGACAGTAGCTCTGTATCCGCGTGCTGTCACTGCTCTGCCACCTCTGAGCACCAGCTTAGGTGCTAAAACCTGGCTGTTCCTGATGGCCTGTAAACAGCCAGAACCTTTGCACTTCACGTGCTCCAGGATTTACCCTCCAAGGTGTGACATTCCCAGGGCTTACTGAGAAAAAAAAAAGAAAAGAGATTCTGAGGTTAAAACGGAAGCTTGCTATTATTATTATTAATTTAAACTTCAGTTTTCTGTATGTGGCCTGGAATTCTGGAAGGAGCTGCACACAGCCCAGTGGTCCCAGGCTGTGTTTTTCCGAGTTCGGCTTTGCACCGCTGATGCGCTCCAAACCTTTTGAAGTGGAACTGCCCAGGGTCCGTACTCCTCTGTGCAAACTGATTCCTGACCCCTTCCCCACCTCTTAGAGGGGATTTAAGCTAAATTGGCCTCCTTCATTACCATCAGGTGAATGGTTTTTGAACTTCAGGCAAGAGTGGGCTGCACGATTAGAAATGCTCTAACTCGGCTCCTGCCAGGGGAGGCAGGTGTGAGAAAGCCCACGTTTAACCCTCCGTGGTTTGCTTAATTGCACCAGAGAACTTGATTAGGCAAGTACAGTGTTCGCTGGAATTGGAGCGTTGTGCAGTAGAAACTCGAGCAGTTTTCTCTGTAGTGGCACTTTTTTTTTTTCCCTGGGAACAAAAGTGTGACATTAATAGCTGTGCTCAACACAAAACTTGTGAGTGGGCCTCTCTGGCAAGAAGGAGCCACATAGCTTGCATTACGTGGTGTGCCACTGAGGAAGGTATACGTAGCAGTAAGTTTATGTGCCATGAGTGAGGTTTTTATCTATTTGTATCACCTCCCACATGAAGCTGCCTGGGCCAAACTCCCCTGCAGGGGCAGTCCTGGGCACCTCGCTATGCTCACAGAGAGGCAGAGCAGCCAGCAAGGGCACAACAGCTTTTTAATTCAAGAAATCCTTATTTTCACTGAGTTAACAAAGCAGTTCAGAAGCCTGGAGTAGTAAATGAAAGCAGATGCTTGAGTCAGGCAGAGGAGCTGGGTTGGTTTTTTTTTTCTCTCTCCCCTGTGCTGTGACTGTAACTTTCCAATCCAATTAAAGATTGGAAACTTAAGCAAGGAATCGTAATTGCAGCAAAGCAGGAAAAACATGACAGGCAAATTCCTGTCCTTCCTCCTTTGGGGAGGTCAGGGGCGAGGGGTTGGTGGGGCTGGGTTTACCTTCTGCTCCAGCACCTCACGGGGCTCAGCCTGACTGGCCCCACCTCAGCGGCTCCTCTGAGCTGCTCGACCTCTTGCTACCAAAGCTCTCGGGGGGGGCTGAAGCCAGGCTGGTTTTTCAGCTCAGGAAGAGCTCTAAGATGCTCATTAGAAAGGTGTGATCATCCACACCGACAGCGCAGGGCTGGGCTGAGCAGATGTCTCTCCCCAGTTGCCAGAATGGCAGCCTGCATGACAAGGGATCCAAGCACACCTTCTTCCTGGATTTATTAAATCGGAGTAATTAACAATGCAGCACGAATCCTGACTCAGTCCTTCCTCCCAAGCCCGTTTCCCCTCTGTATAGCTTCATGTGCTGTGCATGGTGCTGATAAGATTGCCACCCTAAATGAGTAGGAATAAAATTGCTGCTGGAAATACTTTGGTGACCTGGGATCAGGGGATCTCCTTCCTGGCCCTGCTGATTAATGCTCAGTTCCTAGATGAAGGCCTTGGATGTCTGTCCAGGACATTGCTGTCCCTGAGGAGGGAGGCAGAGATGGGCCATCCTTTGCCTCCCTCCCACTGTGGCTTTTTCCTGGCAGGAAAATATCCCCTTCTTAACAAGAAATAGGGTGAAGGAAGTCAGGTGCATTGGTCTGTGATGTTCCTTCCCCAAAGCAACCACAGAACAGGACCATGGAATCATTAAGGTTGGAACAGATCTCCAAGATCGTCAAATCCAACCCTTGACTGATGTCTTTTCCAGTCAATTAAAGCAGGTTTTTGTGTGTCCAGTGCTAATTCCTGTCCCTTCCTCCACCTCCAAGTCCCACTGCTCATGGAACTGTGTAATCACAGCATTCCCCACTCGTTACCTACGTGTGCCAAGACAGAAAACCTTCAGAAGATCCTCATTTGCCTCCAAAGTTTTTGCCAGCAGAGGTTTGTTTTGCAGATAAATGGTTGCTATACAGCTCATTCTCACAAATTACAGCTCCTGACTTCCTGCTTGGCTGGGAATGGGTGGAGGATCCCAGCTAAACTGATAATGAGATGCCAGTGGGTGGATGTGGAGGCAACATCTGCACCTCTGATCTCATGTGCTGATCTCGTGTACTGGCAGGGACGTGCATGACACTTTGTTATTCCAGAAGTATCCCAAGGACATAAAATTCCGACAGCTGGAACCTGGTCTGGAGCGTCTGCGTTGTAAAAGTGCAGCTACTCCAGGGCTTTCTGGCATTAACAGGACAGGGGAAAAAATGCCCTTACTTTATTTTTAATTCAATTAACTTAGAATGCAGCATGGGTGTGAGCGATGCACGAGAAAGATGCGAGCATGTACACTCATACAAATATAAATCTCCATGTATTCTGTGTTTCACTCCAGCTGGATGGTTATAGACCATTACCTGAGAGCGAGACAAGCAAGAGTTTCCTTCGTGTGCATGAAAGACTATTCCACCTGGAACAAAAGCCCTGCCAAAAAGGAAAACATGCTCTTGGCCGTGGGGGTTAGATGGCCACCATCCATGAGCATGGTTCAAGTGCTTTGCACTATTCCAACACCTGGAAAAGCAGCTTGAGAGTCTTCCTCCAGCCTGAAGGGAAGAAAAAACCCTTTGAGTGCCCGGGCAGTGAACAGCCTGGATTTCTGAAACAGAAATCTTGACAAAAGCTCCTTGTATTTCTGTAAGGGGCAGAGTGAAAATGCAATAGCTGTAATGCATCTGTATTTTAGGAGAGCTTTCTGGGCCTCATCGCTCAATATTTGCTTCAGAAATCACTTTGGTTGAGAGCTGGGAGATTGACTGGGCACACAGCAGTAGCAGTGCAGGGGGTGTGTGAGCAGGGATGGTGACAGCAAAGTTACTCAGGGATCTGAGGTGGGGCTGGTGGCATTTTAGGTTTTAATTATCCGGGCACTGCTACAGGGATGTTTCCAAAAATCCCCAAAAATGAGAAAATAAAAGAATTAGTGAAATAAGGAAGACTAGCTATAGAAACATCTTTTTGTTTCTGACGTCCTTTAAAACCCTCACTACCTTCAGCTTCTTCTCTTCAGCTTCCCTAACCAGCCTCTTGCACTGTGTAATTTGGAAAACACTGATGTCATTGGAAGCATTAACAGCAATAGTCATCGTGCTGCAGTTCATACAAGCTGTTGTGCTTTTTGTGAAGGCAGAGGCTTTAACCAGGAATTTCCACCTTTTGATTTCCCTTTTTTCTTAATTTTTTTCTTTTTTTTTTTTTTAGCATTATTAGTTTTCCATCTTGAACAGGGATGGCTTCAGGGAGGCTGTCAGAAGTGGAGCCTTGCCAAGGTTCCCTTCGTCCCTCCGCCACCCTGGAGATCCAGGATAAGAAGTGATGGGTGGGAAGGAGAAGGGAAAAGGGCTTCCGAGGGGAAAAGCTGGGAGTATTGCTGCCTCTCACCAGGGAAAGAGGATTTTCCATGCTGAGAGGTGACAGCTCACAGCACACATGGGATGTTCCTGGATTTCCAAGACGGGAATCAGAAATCTGCCTTGACCCAAGCCCGTGGTATCTTCCAGCACGAGGGGGAAGAAGTTATTAATAGGAAAGTACTGAACTCCCTGCAAATAGTTTACTCCTCTGAGGTGCCAGTGACAGATCCTATGTGGGATTTTGTGCGTGAGGTGGTGGTTTTGTGATAGGAAAAAAAAGAGAGAGTGATTTGAACATAGGTCACAGTGTGAAAAAGGTTTAAGATCGAACTGAATCGGTTTTGCAAAGCCTTTTTTAAACCCACTGCGTTGGTATTTGGTGATAAATGGTCTCAGCCCAGGTTGGAAGGGGCACCTAAATGGGTGAGTATTTTGGGGATGTCCCACCTTGCAGAGGGACTCAAGACCAGGCAGATGGGAGGAGTGGGATCTGCTGCATCCAGGGGTTAAACCAGAAAAGAATCTGACCCCATCAGTCTTAAACTGTTGCAATTATGGTTGAAAAGATTTCCTGTCCTCTATACCCCAAGATCCCAAAATTCTTTCTTCTTATTTTACTATGAATTTAACTCAAATGAAGAGCCCAGTGTCAGCACAGATTTTGGGATGGGACAAGCCATTTAGGGTTTTTTTAGCACTTTCTCGTGCTAGCGTTCTCTTCCCATCAGCTGAACCACAGATGCTTTTTCTGCAGCAACCTCATTTACCTCCATTCCTCATTCCTTCCTTATTTCGTTCAAATGTCAACAAAATTGCAACCATTATTGTCATAATAAGCTTTGATCCTGTGCACCAAATCAAAGAATAAAGTCTGACTCTGTACACAGGGTAAAGGTCTAAGACCACATCGTGCTTTAGATGTACAATCCAAGTTCTCGAAAGATGCTTTAATTTTCTTTTTGGTTTTCTCTTGTGTGGCTTTTTTCTTTCTTTTTTTTTTTCCCCAGGTTTTTTTTTTTCTTTTGTGTAATTAACGTGGAAGTGACTCTTTTGTTTGAATAGTATTTGGCTTTTAGAACAACAAAAAAAATAGATGCACTACCCTGCTGTGACAGAAAAGGGTTGAATTGGTATTTAAACGAGGACAATTTCTGCAGATCTTCTTGACTGTTAGATGAGATGCAGTTTAATTTTCATTGCTCTAAATTAGTCCTGGAGGAGGAGGAGACGACCCTCCTTTAAAGGCAATAATAATGAAATTCTGGGCTGGTATTAACACAGACTAATTCTGTCACAAAGAGCTACCTTGGCTGAGGAGCTGCCCCTGAAAGACTCTGGTTTGGTTCTCTTTAAGCTGTAATAGAAAAAGCAGAAAGCCCCCTAAGCCAGGAGTGAGTCCAGAGAAGTTACATAAATCATTAAGAGTGGAATGAATTGTCTGTGACCTGCAGACAGCCGAGAGTGTGGTGCTGGGGCTCTGCCTCCGTGGTGACGTCCCCACGCGTGACAGGTACCTGCTGTCCACGCAGGAGGAGTGTAGGGAAGCTGAGGCAAAGCTGGGGAAAAGAAAAGAAATAAAGGAAGAGACATGGATCTGAGGTGCTTGTCCTGCTTTGAAGCAAAATTAGCCCCTTGGTTAAAGTTAATTAAATTGTGGATGTTTTTTTTCCATCTGGGCTCCACACACGGTGGTCAGTGCTGCTTGTAAGGGCCAGTCCCTCCTGTCCCAGGCTGGGAGTGGGCATCCAAACCTGTTCCATGGTGACACTGCATCTTCTGAGAGGCACCAGGAAGGATTAGGAGCGGGAGGTGTCCCACATTTGCAGCTGTACCACTGTGATGTGCATTTAGAGGTTCCTGCCGCCTCGTGAATTTGCACATTTTATCGCAGTGAACCAGCTTTTCCATTCCAGGTAGTGGATAATAAATAACTCCTACATCAAATAGTACAGGGAAATATTGAGTAGAAGCAGCAGAAGAGTATCAGTTAAATCACAGAATCAAAGTTTTTAGATGTCAACAAACAAGCAGAAAGTCTACATTATGTAGTGGTCAGAAAAAAATTGCTGTAAGGAATGTATTAGTTCCTCTTGAGCTGTCCATCTACATCAGATCAATAGCCCTTCCAAGCATGGGACATTCAGGCTTTCAGCTTGAGAAATTGAAGTTCTCAAAATAAGTCAGGGTTGTAACACGAGTCCATCATTGTGTGTCACAGAAATGAAATGAGTTGTCTCCTGTTCGATTGATGACTGACAGAAAGCTGGGAGGAAGAAAGGGGAAAATAAACGAGACATGGGTTCTTTTTTGTTGTTGTTTTTTTTTTTTTGAAAAGTTGTTGCGAACACTCCTGTCAGAAAAGTTTCCACCGAGGGATCTGCTTTCATTTCCATGGACATGCCTAGTTCCCATTACTGATAATAGGAGTTGGGTGGTGAGGGCTGGGAGGGGGGGATGTGCTGGGCACTGCAGTGCTGCTGCTACTCAGAGGGAGCACGTGATGCAAGGAAAAAATGTAGATCGAGCATTTCTTACAAGAAAAAGTAAAACACGGCCAGGGAATTTATGACCGGTAGCTCCTGATACTTTTAATTTAACACTTGGTCATGACAAATGAGTAAATAGGCAGATACTTGGCCTGCTGAAATACATAAACCCGAGGCGAGCAGGGAAGGAGCCCACATCTGAATCCAGTTGCATGTTCAGACCATTAGTCTGGGATCTAAGCAGCGAGTCTGGGAAGCGATTGCACTTTCACAGTCCCAATAGGAACCAGGTACAAAATTTGGCTGGAGATGTAAGTCCGGGCTTCAATCTATCTTAAAACAGGGAGGGTGAAGCCGACAGATCCAGGGCTGGTCCTGCAGATGTTCCACTGACATTCCAAACAGCCGTGCTGAAATTCATACAGCTTCTCCTGTCAGCTCTGCTCTGGGAAATAATGCACGTGAAGAATGACCTGCAAATTTTGTAGTTTTATTGGTGAAAAAGGCCCCCCCAGTGCTTACAAACAGGCTCACAAAATCAATGCCTGATGCAGTTACTAGCTGAGCAGCTTGTTGATGTTAAAGGAAATAACTTTGTTATCCAAAGTACAAGTGCTCCTCTATTATCCGGGCTTTCAAAGTGATTGAGCCTGAAATGCATTCTACCAGTGCATATAGATACCCCTGCTGCCTTGGAGACCAGGCAGTTTCAATACATTAAATATAGAAACTACAGTTTCCACTGCCCAGAGCAATAAAAATGGAGACCGAAGCAATGGTTGTGCTTAGGTACCTGCTGGGAAACCCTGAAACTGTGGTTCTGATCTTCCCAAAAAAGTGGTGGGTCCTTGTTTTCGCTGTTTTTTATGGCAGCAGTTTGGGTTTGGGTGGTTGTAAAGTAGTAAGAGCAACGTGCTTGCTGGAGCTGGGTGCTGAAAAGGAAGAGTTGTGCTGCTTGGATCCTTTGTTCTGGATCATTCAGGGCTGTTGTTGAGCTTCTTTGAGCCTCACTTGGCTGCTCTGTAGGGTGGGCAGGAGCAATCACACGTTGGGCTGCAGCAGGACCCGTCTGGGAAACTCTCTGAACCAAAGCAGGTTTGAGCCAGATGGAACAAAAAGCTCCTTTCAGGAGATGTGCAGGCAGTACCTGTCATCATTAGGGATGCTGGAACAGGATATAGATTTTCTTGCTTGGAGGAGACGTGTTCGGAAAATGTGAAGTGCACCTGGAAATTATCATGTTGCAAATACATAAAGAAAAATCCAGGTAATAGAAAGCAAATACAAAAAATAACGTTAAGGTCAATAAAATCAATGTGGGCAGAGACTTGATGGATCACATTCTCCAAAACATGACTACATGTAAGTGAGATAATAACTTTACACATCTCTTCAAGAATGGCAATGTATCTGACAGTGTTTTCAGACGGGGTGAAGCACACATAATTTACTGCGTTCACTTAATTAAATAAAATTAAAATAAATTGGAGTCAGCTGAAAAGCTGTTCCATTTTTTAGTCTGTTTTGTAAAAAAGAAGAATTTGAATCAAATAAATACAAATTATTTTGGTAACATTTTCATGAAATAAAACTCTGCTTCACATTGAATAAGTTTTCACCACATACTTGAAATGTTAATATTTTTATCATGTTATTTTTTACAAATGGATTTGAATGACATTTAAGGTTTACAGTATTTCAAATGAAGAAATCAAAAGGGTTGCTTATGAAAGTAGTCATACATTATGCTTCTATTTTTTCAAATGTTCCTCTTGCTACTCCTCCTCCTGTTGCAAAATAAAAATTATGAACTGTAGATTGGCAAAAAATTTTACTGATTTCTGTGGGTTTACTTAGGATAATCTGAAGGAAAATTACCTAGGATGGGCTAGAGAGTCTTGTCAGGAAGAGAAGAAAGTCCTTCACCTTGGGAAAAATTACTTTTCTAGATACTTTAAATCCATTTTATTTGTGATTCTGCTGCATCTTTCAAAACACATTCCATGTTCGTGCAGAATTATTTTATCAGATGAATGTCTTTTTACAATACATCTTAGAAAGTGGCTTTTTAACCGAGCACACCACGTCGCAGACGTATTGTCAGCTGTCATTGGAAAGACGTTTTTTCTTCATTTGCTCGGTTTTTCCCCATGTGAAGTCATACAAGAAATAATGCCTTCTGGGGCATTTCACAGAAAAAAAGATAAACAATTGGAAGGGCCTTCAATCTTGTCATTCCCTGGTGCAGCCGTGATGGTCGTGCACTGTCAGGGAAAGCTCAATGCCCCGGGGACAGTTAACTCCTTCCACGGGGGCCCAGCCTGAACCACACCTGAGAGCCCTCGCGGCTCGGCACGCGGGTGTAGCTGACAACGAAATAAAACAAGTTTTTGTGTTGGGAACCTTGCAGCTTTTGCAGCTCTGAGGCTGGGTGCTCGAGGTCCGGGAGAGATTTCTGCCTGCGGAGCAGGGGCACAAATGCTGAGTGCTGTGCTGGAGCGCGCAGCGGAGAACCGGAGCTTTATGCCGAGAGGGGAAAATGTATTCATGGTTTTCTCATGCTTGCCATGATCGGCTGCTTGTTTCTGAGCTGTTCAGCTACAGATTTTCTGCGTTCGACTTCAGACACCGCAGAAGAACAGCTGGGAAATCAGTGAAGCAGCAGAGCAGAGTGGTTACAATAGAAACAAAAAAAACCTCCCAAACCTTATTGAAAGAAAACTGTCCCAGGCAGCCCCATGGTGCCCTTTCACGCTGAGACACTGTCCCAGGGAACCCCCTGGGAAATGGCAAGACATATTTTTCCCTGATAACAATGTAAAAAAAAAAAAAGGCACAAAAAAAGTGCACGGGGCATCTGGCTGCGCCGCGCTGCTTTAGGAGAGCGCTGCGGTGAGACTGCGCCTCGCCGTCGCTCTGATAAAGCTGGGCTCGTTCCTGCATGCAGATAAATAAATAAATAAAGAGCCTAGCACAGGGAAAAAAAAAAAAAAGGAAAAAAAAAAAAAGGCTAGTGTCTCATCCAGGACTTGTTTGTTAACTCCTGATGAGATGCTGTGTGCAGTCATGCTGCCCTGAGGAGTTTATAATACCAGAGCCTGAGCCTACAACATTTCCTAAGTAGCGCCGTGAACAGCCTTGTGGGACTGCAGTAATTGAGGTAACTGTGTTACTTCTGGACTAGATCATGCAACTCCTACATCAGGCATTAAGCACTTAGGAGAGTAGCCCCATTCACTTTACTGATGGCTTTTAGATGGGAAAATGTATTGCAATCGCCAAGTTACCTACCCTTGAAAACTCGGCGTACTCAGGACAACATGGAGAAATCTAAAGGAGCTTCTCACAGAAAGCAACCAACAAATGGACTATACATAAAGCTAATCTCTCCTCTTCTGGTGATTTTTGTCCCACTTGCAGAGCCAGTGACTGTCAAAAGACTGTGTGTGGGTAGGTTTAATAACTGCAATAAACAGTTACGGGTTCCAGTTAAATCCAGCCCTCTGTAACGTTACACTCCATTGTGGACATGCCTCCGAAACACCTCCTGTTGGACAAAAAATATTGCACTGATGCCTGGACCCCTGAGGTTGCCCAGGACTGCTCCATCCTGAGCAGGGGTCTATTTCCCATATTAAGAGTCAGCTTCTTGGCAGAGGAGTGCTGAGCGTGGAAATCCATTAGCCTTGCCTGTGTGCTGCTGAAGTCCCAGCCCCTGTAATGCTCTGTCCTGTGCATCCTCCTCGGAAAAAAAAATGATGCACAGCGCTGGTGCCACCACTCTCCTAGCCTGGCACACCCTTGTAGTAAATGATTGATCTTATTTGTATGATTTAAGGGCTGAGTAGGTGTTCTGGGAAAGATTCATCTATGAATGTGGCTGTGTTTGTATTTAATCAAACTCTGTGATAAATTCCAGGTGTGGATCAGGGTGGTGGCTGGGGAAAGGTGTGTTCACTGTGCAGGGAGAAGCTCTCTGCTTGCAGGGACACCCAGCAGAAGAGCACTGAGCTCTTTCGCTCTGAGAACAACCCTGAGCTCAAGTTGTCTCCTTTGTGCCTTCAGTGTTTGCTTGGCCTAGAATAATCTCTGTGAGGAAAGTGAAAATACTCACAAATATTTTCAAGATGCTTTTACTGATAGTTTCAAGGAATTTTTACAAATACGTTCATCACAGTCCTAATTTGCTAGCATAATATTTTTGTATTTTTTGAAATATTTTTCTTGGGGTGTTTTTTCTGCAGCCATGTGTATTTATTCATATTGATCTTGTGGTATAACCTGATTTTAAATGATTAGTTTCAACTGTTAGACGATGGTGCCTTTATTGGTAGTTGCAATTCTCTGTTCCTTGAGTATTTTACTGATTCAAAGCAGTTATGCACAAAATGGTTACAATTTTTCAGGAGACAAAAGGTCATCATCGCTTATGGGGTCAGTGGAGAGAGAGGAGAGCTCTCCCAGAGTCATTTATTCCATCGCCTTTTCCAATAATTTAGTAGCTTCTTTAGGAAATCTGAAAGTTGTTCTTGACAAACTGCTACGGTGTCATATCCAAGGTTCTGGGTTTTTTTTTTTTCTGGAGTTACCAGTTTTGAGGACAGACTTGTTGACTGGATGTTCTTGCACCTTTCCTGGTTTTACCATCCACATCCTTGGAGATTTCCAGGACCTGAGTGGATCAAGGACCTCCTGGGGCTTCTTCCCACTGAACTTCCCTGCGATGTTATTATTTGTCCACTTGCCTGAGTGAGAACTGAAGCTCAGATGAGCAGCTAAATCTCAAGGCTTTTTTTACTGAGCAAGACACGAGTCAGCATCCACAGGAACGTGCCAGATTCTGGACCCTTAAATCTTGGAGTGCGCTGCAAATGATTCCTGTGAGGATCTGGGGTGGACTGTCCAGGTGATTCATCTCTGGCTGCTGTGTTTAAGGGCTCTTTGTATGTACGTCAGCGTGAAATGCTTAATTCTTTTGTAGCAGCCTCTTTTTCTGGGAGACCTATCGTCCTCCAGTGGATCAATTTGTCTCAAGGAATGTAATCTATATTTACTTTGCAGTAGGTACTGTAGCTCTCAAGTCTGCTTTTAGCTGATTCAGCTCCAATCCAGCTCGCTTTGACCTCAGAAATATTCCCTGCTAACTGTCCTCCTGTTCACTCCAATTTGTACTGCCTAAATGCCTACTGCTGAGTGTCCCTCTGGCCATTCTGAAAGGTGTTTCATCACACTACAATAAACGTGAAATACTGATGCACTCAAAACAGCAAAAAAAAAGGAGGGGGAAAGAAGCAGCTGGATATCGACAAGGGACTGGACAGGGGCATTTATTACACTTTACTTTCATCCCATTGTCTGCCTTTGGCAAAGGAGGGCTCTGGGGGTCCCTGGTGGGCCCAGCCGGTCGATACGACACAGGAGTTAAATTAGACCTCAAGTCAAGCACGCGTCTACCTTGGCTGGGATACCTCCAACCTAAAGTCCCTGGAAAATTTACATTTTTCCACTAAGTTAACCAATAACAGAGTGAAATGAGTGAGAAAAAAGCAGCTGTCTAGCCTGCATCTTGCTTCATTATCAAATGGATGTTGTCCAAACAGCAGCCTAGGTGCCTTACGAGGGAGACAAACAGGCTGATCTACGAGCTGTGGCCAGGAGTTACCAGGCTCAGTAAGTAAAAACAATTTTAAAAAAAGTTAGTGAACACATAATAACATTTTTGAAGGGTTTCTCCCATTCCTCTTGTTAATTCTGAAGGTGCTTTTTCCCTCCCTTTTTCTGTCCTCCCAGGATCTAAACTGGCTTTATCGTTAGAGTGCACTCACAGAGTTCTTGCTAATATGAGTGGTATATTAGTTTGTCAGTGTAGAACATATTTGTTCAAGTCAGAACTCTGATTCAGAGGCCTGGAGATCCCAGGTTGTCTTGGTGAGTTTCCACTCTTCCCTAAGTGCTGAAGACGCCAACTCGTGGAACACTGTTGGTGTAACTCTGTGGAATCAGGACAAGAACTTTCAAAGTGACAACATCTTCGGCTGGAAAATGGATTAAGGTGATTCAGAGCCTTCATGGCTGGAGGACACGGGTGGCCACCTCCTGTATTCAAATGACCACCTCGTGGGTGGGCAAACCCCTCAAAAAATGTTCAGAAAATGATTCTGTTCTACACAACAACCTCCAGTAAGTATTTCACAAAATCACAGAACAGTTTGGGTTGGAAGGGATCTTAAATATTATCTCTTTCTAGCTCCCCTGCCATGGGGAGTTGATTACTGTCCTATATAAAACAAAAAAAACTTGTAGTCATGTACCAATAAAGCAGTAAATTTATTTGAATTGGACAAACAAACAACGACAACAACAAAAAATCCTCTCCACCAAATAAAAGAAAGTCTTTCATACAAATGAGGGCTATACTTTTTTATATTATTTTGTAAGGTGAGGAGGTATTTTATTCATCAGGAATGAAGGCACAGTGCAGGTACTTAATCTGTAAAAACTCCCCTGCTTTTTTATTTTGATAATCTGAAATATATTCCTCATCAGTCAACTCTCTACTTCAAGCTCGGGCACTGCAAACAACCGTATCTGTATCTCTTAAAAAGCTTTGCTTGGTTTATTTCCAAAAGAACTCTTGCCTACCCATTTGCTGGTGGAGAAAATTATTTCGAAACGTGAAGCAGGTAAACCTTAACCTGCCAGATGTCTTCTTCATGTAAGCAATTTAAATTCAATTTGTGGCAGAAAATACCGGCAACTTCTGGATCAATAGGCTGCATTCAGCAGAGCTGACATACAACACCTGATCCACCGCCAACCTGGCTGGGCTCCTATTGCTCCTACCTGAGGGACTTTCCCTGGCTTTTATCATTAGGTAAAATCTCTGAGGATTACAGGTACTTAACGCTAATTAGAGCTGCTCTGTTCCCCTCCGTTTGAATGGCCTCTGTTTCTGCAACAGCCGATTTACTTGTGCGTTTCAGGGGGATAATTGTGGTGGCACACGCCAGCGGGGTAAATGATAGCCTTGCACAAACACACCCCCAGCATCTCGCAGGAGAAGAGGGTGATGAGATAATAGCTGCAACAAAAGCTGCTGCACCCTCACCTTGCTCACTTTCGGGGCTTTTGTCAGATATCTGCCTTCAGAGCTGTAATTATGTGATTAGGAGGAAGAGGCTGTAAACAAACAGGACTTCACTCCTCCCCAGACACGGGAAGCGAGGCATGTCAGTCCCAAAGCTCCTCCAGGAATACCTGTGCCTCGCTGGCGTGTGGAAGGCTCTCGGAGATGTGTGACGTGCATGCACATCAATCCTGCTCCGAGTGCTCGCAGCACGCGAGTTATTAGCACAAAAATCATTTGCCATTCACATACATTTAACCAGGGTTCAGAATGAAATTTAATCATCGCTCAGATTTGTAATAATTATTATTATATGTAGGGTTAAGTGCTGGAAAAATGGAGCTTTTATTTGCCATTTAACAATTCCCGCTTCTATCTGTGAGCTCTGATTCTACCATTATTGTGTTTCCTACAAATATCCCAGATACTTATAAATATTCTATTGCAATGAATTTTATATGACCCTTCAGTTCTAACAGCGGAAGCTGCATTTTGAACTTAACCTAAAATCCAGTGCAGTAAAGCCAATTTTTAAATGTAACCTTTCCACCAAGTGGTAAAGACAGTCATAAAGTCACTTATTATTGCTCAAGTCCCTCTTGACATATAATTAATCCATCTCAACCCCCATCCAAAAATCCAGAGACAGCAAATTTGCCCTTCCTGAATATACAATTCATAGAGGCAGAGCGTTATCCAGCACTCCCTGACTGGGTGCACGCACTGCAGGAGAGGGAGCACAGATGAACATTTAGGAGACACTCATCTCTCACTGTGTGTCAGCATGAGGGGAAAAATAACAATGACTGGGACAGAATCTCAGAATCCCTCCGAATGACTCAAAAATGTGTGGCTGTGGCACTCGAGGACACGGTTTAGTGGTGAACATGGTGGTGGTGTTGGGTTGGTGGTTGGACTTGGGGGTCTTAGAGGTCTTTTCCAGCCTTAATGATTCTGTGATTCAGATATGGCTGGAGAGTCTCCTTTCTTTGCATCATTTATGAGTCTGATTTCCAGACTTCACACACATCATAGAGAAGCTGGGAGAATGGAGCTTTGGAGATTGTCTAGTTCAGTCTCACACTCTGCCTGTCTGAGTCTGGAAGAACCTCCCCACGCGAATCTCCTTGAACTGCAGGAAATAAACCAGTAAGTTCCTTTTTGAGACAGTGGTGTTTTCCACTAAATGATGCCGTTGTCCTGAGGAAAAGTAAAGCAGTAGAAAGAAGGTGTCGAAATGGGCTAAAACTAAATTATAAGGTCCATTCCTTAACCTGGGCTTTGACCTTTGTGTGCACTCAGAAGAAAATGCAAAATCTCTCCAAACCCAGACATCGTGCTGCTGTAGGCAGCTCACTGCAGCCCTGAGAGCAGCCTTACAAATTGGTGCTGTGTCTTCCAGCATCAACCAAAAATTGTTGAGGGCCACATTTATCTCCTGCTTTTTATAACGAGCCCAAACCAAAACTGTGAATTTCCCAGAGGGTGAACAAGAGGATAAGGATTAGAAATAGGCTATTTAAAAATAGAACACAAAACTCCAAACAACTCTTCGCCATTATATTTCCAGGCTCTGCAATTTTTTTTTTGTATGGTGTTGCCATCAAATGGTCATTACCTGTCTCTCTGCATGTTTTTAGAAACCAGTAATCATTGTAGGAACTAGATACCAATATCACATGAAAATATGCTTGAGTAGACTCTAAATTGGGTATATAGAGAATAATTTAGTCCTCTCACACGTTTCCTTTCACAACAATCCTTTACTATATGGCACTATCCAAACCTCTTATTGACTATGAAATTATTAAGTGTGTTACTCTTGCATCCACAAAATTATGAATCTGCTGTGCAGTATCCTTGTGATTAATCATCTTGTTTTATTGACCAACAGTGCTGAAGTAGGAAAATTAAGATTGAAACCCTCCTATACATTTAGTGCCCACATCAAGACATTTTCAATGTAGCTGGGATTTTTAAAAAAATCTCAAAATTGTCAAAGTGGGGGACACTCAGCATCTTGGCACCCCAAGGACCTTGGGGACAGGGGTACACACTCTTTCCTCATGGAAGCTAAATGACTTGGTGGTCTTCACTCACTAACTGCACAGACAGGACCCAGTTTCCCAGGGTGTCACTCAGCCTCTTAATCACAGAATCATTAAACGGTTTGGGTTGGAAGGGACCTCAAAGAAAATCCCACCCTGGCCTGGAGCACTCCCAGGGACGGGAGTGGTGACGAGTCTTTGTTCCTCTCGTGGCTGTCAGGTTGACTGCGCACCTTCCAAACTGCAGCACGTGAGGCAGGGGCTCTGCACACACAGAAACTGTGTTAATTACACGGACCTGAAAGCCCTGTGGAAATTAATGTGTGGTCTTGTAACGATTTGCCATATCATAACACGTATGCTCTGATCCAGCAAATCACTTAAGAAAGTGCTTAAGTTCAGCCTGTCATTTCAAATCAAGCTTCAAGATCAACCTTGATGCTGTAATGACATAAGTGAATTAGCCTGGAGCCTTAATGTAGTCTCCTTTGTATGATTTCCTTTATTATTGCAAAATAAGCAGGGGGTAAGAATGGTTTCAGAGGTTATTTCGTGTGGTACCGCTCTGAACTGGCCACAGGTTTTGGCAGAACTGGAAGTTTTAGAGCTGTGGAAGAGCTGAGTTCATGAATGGTAGGACAAAGTGTAAAAGCTGTAAACAGAGAGCAGGTATGGATTAGATATTAGGAAGAGATCCTTCCTTTTGAGGATGGTGACTTGAAAATATTTGGGTGACTTTTTAGTGGAATGGTAAAACTTGTCTTGGTGTTTGGAATGTTGTCCCTGCAGCATCCTTGACTCAAAACACGGGGGGAATGGGGATTTTAAAAAAACCTAAAACTGTTTTTTAATGTTCATAAATATTTTAGGAGAAGGAATTGTTATTTGACCAATTAAAATTAATAATGAACTAAAGAAACAATCCTTCTGAATGTAGTCCTTCAACAATTTTCAACTTCTCTGTCGTGCACCTGACACAGCAACACCCCATCACTGCTCCAGTGTTCTAACATGGAAAATAACATTTTAAACTGTAAGTACAAACATACTAAACTTGTTTTCCTTGCCATCAATCCGAAAAATGGCTGAATCGTTTATGCTGAATTTTTCCAAAAATTACCCCTGACATAAACACTCGGGATTCGGCCAGAGCAATTACAGGCCTGTGGAATCATAAGTGACAGAACCCAGGGTTTTATACTGGGAGGCATCAGGCATCCCTACATTCACACACAGGGAGAGAGGGGAAAAAAAAAGGAAAACGGGAGGCAGAGGGAACATATGTTGGAGACAATCCTGCCTCCTGTAAAACTGCTGTTGAGTCAAGTAACCTGTTTAAAAACAATGTATTCCTCTAACTACAGCCACCTGGCTTGTAATTATAGTCCTCATTAGAAACTGCTACGGGTCTTGAGTGATTAGTTATTGTTTATAAACTCTTCAACCGGAGACCACCTGTTTTCGTAAAGCGCCGCACCTTCGTCTTGCCTGGCTGCCTCGTGCCTATTAATGGAAAAGCACCTGTTTCCTGGCAGGGCAAACCCGGAGATAAACCTGTGTGTGTCTGAAGCAGCTGGGGGAGAGGTCTTTGTGAAGGACACCCGGATCTATTTGTTGCCATTAAGCCGTCGCCGGCCGCGGTTGGAGCGCTTGACGGAGTTGTCCTGCCTCGCGTCTCTCGTGTCCGCGTAGGCTCCCCGGCATCCGACGCGGAGCTCTCGGAGAACGTTTATAATCAGCCCTCCAGAGATTGGGAAACCCAGAGAAATAAAACGTGAGGTGGGAGCGCTGGCGCTAATTGTCGAAGAGTTAAACGCTCCTGTATGCGGAGCACCCCGAGACGAAAGGAAAGGTGAGTGGCTGCGTGTGCAGATGCAGGAGGTGAGGCATGAACGCCGCGTTCCTTAAATAAAAACAAGGATCGCTGCAGCCCCACTGGCAAAGACAAAGAGGAGGCACTGATCTCTCAAGGCGATTCAGTCATGTAGACAACAAACTCATGCTGCAGTTAAAATATTTAGAGCCAAATTCTGCTCTGAGTCACGCTGGATTCAGCTGATTTATTCCGGGACCTAAACAGTGTAACTGAGAGCAGAATTTGACCCCTACACCCCTAAACTGCTGTTATTCCATCACTAATTTTCGTCTATATCCATGAGTGGCAAATGACATCTTTTTTTTTTTATTTTTTTTTTTTTTTGTTTTAATTGCCTACCTGGTTTTGAACTAGAAATGAGCTCTGTGTCCAAGGCTGTCAGTCTGGGAGAGTGGACACATGAGCAGAGAGGCAGAGCTGGAGGCACAAAGCCAGAGCAAGCTCCGCATGGAAGAGCCGGCTGCGTGCTCGGAGGAGGAAGCAGCAGGCTGTGCTGTGTGAGGGACACACCAAAACTTGCTTGGGCAAGGAGAAACGGGACCATTTGGCACTGGGATGAAGTCAGTTTTAAGGAGTGCATCAGGTGTTCGCAGCACTTTAAATCCAAGGTGATGCAGAGAGCAGTGGGAGCTGCCATCCTTTGATGTGATGGGGGGGGTTGTGACATTCCCAGGCTCCCAGAACCCCTTTCCCTGCTCTATTTTAAG
This sequence comes from Machaerirhynchus nigripectus, assembly GCA_013397975.1. Taxonomy (NCBI): domain Eukaryota; kingdom Metazoa; phylum Chordata; class Aves; order Passeriformes; family Dicruridae; genus Machaerirhynchus; species Machaerirhynchus nigripectus. The sequence goes on from VZRQ01001131.1 coordinate 542,790, forward strand.
CGCTTGTGGCCATGCCTTAGCCCTTACCCAGTGCAATATTTGCTGCTGTGGTTTGCAGTGGGGCATCCCCCATCATCTGGCATTTTATTGGGAAACATCGAGGCTCCCTTTTCTCTGCCTTTCCTCTCCTTATGAACCAAAAAGCTGCCTCTGTACATGACCTGGAAGTACTCCCTAGAAAAACAATATTAACTTTTCTGATTAGCATTTCTGGGATTGGCTGATCTTCCTTAAGGGCACGTTATTGCTCATAGGCAGTTGGTTTTGCTTACTCATTTATTGGGTAACAGATAGTTTCCAAAATGAGACGGCACATCATGAAAAATTAGGGGATAACACAGTCTCAACATTAAGCCAGGAAAGTTTTCCGTATTAAGACACAGTGGCATGATGAACAACCCAGTCACCACCCTGTGTTCCCACACAGCAAATGTTAGGCACCTGTGCATAGCAGTGAATCATCTTATCAGCTGGTTATTCATGGCTGAACATGTTCCCAGCCCTATTTCTCAGTGTTTGACCATCCCCAAAGCTTCTTTGCTCCCTGCTCTTCCTCAGGAACAAACAGAAAACTCTCACTTTGTGTGAAACATAAAAAACTTCCACTTTATGTGAAACAAGCGTGGCGAAAACCTCCAGATTTGTGCAGCTGAACTGAGATGTATGTATTTATCTGTTCAATATATAAAATTTATATTTAAATATAAATATTTAAATTAATATTTATAAAATAATATAAATAAATAATATTAAATATTTAATATTATTTAAATAATATTAAAATTGTTTACTTAACAGTCCCCAGCATTATTTCAAGGATTCTGTAAAATCTCACCTCCAGCAGAACCTCAGGATGGGCAGCATGAAACCTGTCCACCCAAAGTACACGGAGCCACCAGAGGATTTGCACACATTTGGCAGAACAAGTGACAAATAACTTGGTGTCTTAGAAATTCAGCTGTGGGACTGAGGGTTCTCTTGGGGTACAGGATCCTCACTGTCTATGCTTTTGTTGTTTTTGCAGCTGTAGATGTGTTCAAACTGATACAAAAACCAGAATGGGTCACTGTTTATTGTAAATACTATGTGGGTATACTCCAAGTGGTTCATGGTGATAGCAGTCACCGTTTTTATGTTTTAAACCTCTTTACCTGAAGTAAAATACCGAGTGAAAGCAGCATAATCTGATAAATAACTGGAACAATAGATTGTGCAAAAAATAATCGTATCCAACCCTTGCCTAAAGAAAAACCCCATGGAAATAACCCTCTGAGTGTGGTTCCCAAGCATAAATGCATTTTAGATTCTTAGGGGACTTATTAATTTCCCCTTTCAAATATGGGAAACAGTTGTTGCAATGACAACATCATCATGCTGGAACACTGGTAAATGAATAAGTAAATAAATAGCAATAGTTGCCTCTCTGTTGTCCTGCTACAGCTTTTCTGCCCATGTTTGGGTAGATATTTATGCAATTCAGTGTCTTGCAAAAAGAATGCACAACAGCCCAAACCCAACAAAAGACTGAAGGGTTACAGAGCAGCACAGAGGGGTCTCTTTTTAAAGTGACTAACCCAGTTGATTTCAGTACAAGTTTGGAAAATAATCAAAAGTTCTCCATGGTGGAGGACTGGCAATAGGATCCACAGGAAGCCCAGGTCTTCCTTGCCCAGTGGGTTTCCACATGTTTGGAGAAACCAGAACCTGCCGGAGCTGGCGCAGCCTCTCTCTTTGAAATCTTTTTCTTGCTGTTTCTTTTTCAAAGGTGTTAAAGAAATATGACTGTAATAACCACTGACAGAAATCTCTGGGCTTGAACTGAAGTGGGAAATCACAGAGGTTACTTATTTCCTCATGCTTTTACCATTTGTTCTCTTTTCTCGAGGAAGTTGAAAGACCTGAGATTCAAACTTAATAAGGCCCCATGCCGTTTCTAAGAGTATTTACAACATGCAAAAAATACGCCAGCACATTTCTTATATTTAAATTTGTTTTCAGTCATCTAAGCTATTACACAGTAGGCCATCCCCAAATCTTTTGTAACGAGCAGTAAATGTTTCTCAGACAAGGGAGAGAATGATGTGTTCAGCTGCAGCTGCTCGAGCCCAGGAAAGCGACAAAACATGGGAGTGCGTGCGCTCCCCACGTCCCGGTTTGTGCCAACGTCGCGGGAACGGAGCTGCCTGCAGCCCGTGGCACGTGCTGCAGATGTGGGGTGGCGGCCTCTGGGATGCCCCACAGGGGTGGCAGCAGCTTCCTGTGACAGCTGGAGCTCTGTGGTGCTGTGGAACAGTCAATGACCTTGGGTTTTATTAACCACAGTCGCTTCCCGTTTTCAAGGCTCTGCCCTAAACCCCTTTGGATCGGCGGGAAGCTTTCTGTTCCTAGCGGTGGGGAGCGAGGGTAGCTCCTCCGAGTGCCAGTTGTGCAACACCTGCTCTGAACACCGCCGGGAGCTCAGTTCTTATTCTGGTCTATGTCTAATAGCTTGGTGTGTCATGGAGCAAAACAGCTCCAGTCCTGGAAATTCTCTGGATGCAGCAGCAGGGCCACGGAGGCAAAGCCAGTTCATCAGTGCAAGGCTGTGAGTGTGTGACAACCGAGGAACCAAAGGGAGCTCTTGGGACATGTCCTCATACATCCTAAATAAACAGCGTTGCAGGAGCCTTCCCAGTGAATCTGCCTTTTGAATCCCTTCTCATTCTGGAGAGACTTTATCATCTGAAGCAATCATGCACGGAAGGAATGTCTGAAGGCCTCAGTGACACCCATTAGTGGTTTTTGGATGGCACATTGGGGAAAACTAGTTTTGTTTTGATTAAATTCCTTTCGCAAACAAACGTTAGCACCTACAAACTCCAAATACACCCAATGTCCATCTGAGAGTCGCTGGAACGCCGATGAGACATTTCGTCCAGTGCTCTTCTGAGTCACTGTAAAAATAACCCCACCAAGAAAAGCTGACCAGACTCACTTCCATGTCAATCGTTTCTCCTTTCATTTTCTGTAAAAAAACCCCAAAAAAACCATAACTAAAAGTTAAATTTAATTGGGAACGCGCAGATTGAGGAGGGTTCTTAGATTGGAAGATCCAAGTCATTATTAAAAAAAAAAACACACACACACACCCTGAAATACGTAGACACATATTTGCCATGGAAACGTTGGAAACAACACCAACATGAATCACGTTGGAACTGAGTGGGCACGGAGAGGTTTGGAGGGTCCTGGTTGCCAGCCTGAGCCGAGCGAGAGCCGCTCTCCGTCCCCACGGGTCGCTCCTCGGGGCCGGCGCCGCGGGATCGCCGTGGCCGGGGTCGCATCGCCCTGGACACGGCATCTGGGGGAGGCACAGCGGGGCGTCACGAGGCAAAGCGTGCCTGTCCTCAGCTGCCGTGCTGCCAACAGTGATTATTTTGTCTCATAATGTCGAGTTTTGTCTCATAAATGTCGTGTTTTCTAATCGACCAAGTGAGCCTCCAGCCACTGGGCATTTATGCAGCTGCAAGTGGGCTGTAAGTGAATTCCTTTGAGAAGCATGAAGAGCGTCCCAAAATAGCTTCTAACAGACTTTTTTTTTTAATGTCTTCCTGCATTTGCTGCCTCTTTTTCTGGATTTCTCTCTTCGTCTTCTCTGTTGGCCAAGATGGGTTCTGAACAAGTTCAACTGCTTCTTAATTCTTGTGGCTTTTCCTGGTGAACAAGGCTGAGAACTGCTTGCAAGAATCTCTTTAGTAGCTGTTTGCCTTTTATTTTAGCCTTTGTTCCCTCTCAGGATAAGTCTCAGAAACAGTTTGAGGGTAAAATCGTTATAATTCCTGTTTGAGCTTTTATCCTGTTAGAATAAGTAAGTGACTGAAAGTCTTAAGAATGAACAGCGAAAATAATCTTAGAAAATGTCCTTTATCCTTCCACCTGGTTTTGTTTTTTCCTTTATATATAATTTTTTTTTTCAGAAATCTAGATTTTAGCTACACATAAGAAGAAGAGTCTCTATTTGTCAGTTTCTGTTAGGGTCTGGCCCGTGGCATGGTGGTCTTCCCACCAGGGAAGGACATTCAGTTAAATAATCCTTTTAAATGACATTTCAGAGAGAAAGAATAACCTCCACCACCAAAGCAGGAGCTGAAAAAACCCTCAGGTTATGAGGATGAGGCATCTTACTGAGGAAAGCAGTATAAGTTCTGAATTCCTATAAGCTTCTCTACATGTGATAAATTTACTTTGAAGTCCCTTTAAACATATCCTAATAGGCATTAAAACTGGAATCATCTGAATTTCAGCCTTTATAGGTAAAGTCAGTGTTCATTTAGAACCCATAAACACAGTAAGGTAAACATAAATCAGTTTTGGATGTGTGTTTGCTGCATCAGCTGCTTCAGACTCTGCTGGTGGTTAATGCCAGAATATGTAACTTTGCATTTAGCCCAGCAGTTCCTCGCAGGCGGTGACTTGCAGGTTACCTTATGGTCACTGTGGTGTGAAACACACCCACATTTCCCACGAAAACTCCCTTTATGCCCAGCAAAGAGTATCTGTGTGAGGCAGGTTACTCTGTTTAAATATTTTTAGATGGAGAAAGGTTACCTTAATTAATTTCAAAAATATTCCTTCCTGCTGTCTCTCTAGAGATGGGTATGAATCCTTCTCTTGAGCTGTTGACAACAAAACGTAGCCCTTTCTGGAAGGGCGTGGAGCCCAAAAGCTACTGAAGCTGTCTCTGAATGGGAGAATGCCATTTCTTGCAAATTCTACATTAATTTTTACAGGCTGTGGTCTTTATGGAGACTTTTCCCAGTTATGCCCCAAATTATCCGGTCCATTAAAAAAAAAATTCACATTAGGCATTCCTTACTTGTCTCCATGAGGTTATATGATGCATGCTACAATTCTCCTGAAGGTGCTCCCGTTTCTGATTGGTTTATTAATTTGTGTTTATTGTAGGTACTCTGGTATAATGTTTTATCTTAATTAGTATTTTTATACCCACTATATTAAGTACGTATGTGGGCAGGTTTTTATGCTGCACGTCTTCCTAGTGCAACTGAGGTTTAGTGCTTTACTTCAAGAAGGAAGAATTATAATCAATTTAAAAGTAATTACAGACACATTTTGCTTCAAAAACAAACTGTGTTGCATTAACATGAGACGATATTTTAGGCTGAAATCCATAAGTTTTTAGTCTGATAAGCCTCCTGTTGAGCTGTGTATGATATCAACCTACCTTAAATTAGGATAAACCTGTCTTCTTAGGATAAAATCTAACCTTTATTTTTCCTCACAGAAATAAATCCTCTTCTTTGAAGAAAGCATTTAATCCACCTCTTTTTAAAAAGAGATGTTTTGTTTTTATAAGACTGCAAAAATAATAGGCATTTCTAGATTAATTCTTTCGCATTTTACAAAATTCTCGTGCTCAAGGAAGTATTTAATTTCTTAAGTAAGACCTTTAAAATCAGATCCAGTAGGAGTAGCAGAGCACTAAAACACTGTTTGGGTTTTTTTGTCATGAGAGAATCAGAGTTTGTGCTTCTTGGTTCTTCATGGTAGACACTCAAATAATTAAATGGCTACTGGCTAATACTATCTTTTGCAGCTTTATTCTGTGAAGACCTTTTAGCTTCAATATATATTAATTTCTTTTTTTTTCAAGATACATTGTTCTGTAAAGAGACAAGATTTGTTTTAATCTGGTACTTTCCTGGTAAAAAGCTTAGAAAATCATGATGCTTTTCACTTTATGCTCCTCATCTTCTATATCTGTAAATGAAGTTCCTCTCTGCTTTCAGCAGCTTCAGTCTTGGCTCATTCCAACCAGTTAAATGGAATCACCTTCAGTCAGAAAAAGGAGAGGTATTTGGATGTTTTGCCCTTATTTTAAACTTCTGGTTCTGACGTGGGCTGCTGAGCTGGGCACGCTGCATTTGCATTCAGCAAAGGTCGATGCAGGAGCACTTCAGCTGGTGAGTTTGCAGTTCTGCTCTCAAGGAGGAGCGAGCTGTAAATTACCCACCACTGAGTTGCTGAGTCACTTGAATACTTCAGGCTCCTCTAAATGCAAGATCCAGTGGGGCTGCTGAATTATGCTAGGCTGTTTTTCAGAGGATCCTCGTGTCACAATCTCATTCTGAATATGAATTTTTTTTTTTTTTTTTGGTCTGGATAAGTATTTAATTTGAGATTTCAGTAGTGAAGAGAATTGAGTCGAGACATTTTAAGTGCTTCTTCGTCTATCATTAGAGACACCAAGTGACACAGGAAAAGATAATGAACATAGAAAGAGCCCCCAAAGCACTTTTAGATCGTTTCCTGAGAGTCAGCAGGCCAATATTGACTTTGATTAAGCACTCACTTTGGTCCCATTAGTTTGGCAAACTGTGAAACAGAAGCGAGCATCCTTTCCAAGTTGGTTTTGCATAAACTCTTTTACAACTCCACTTCTGAGTTTCTTTAGAAAATCTCTGTTGTTTTGTTTTTTTGCTTTTTTCTTCCTTTCCTCCTCAAGAAAAAAAAATTTTTCTAAGTCTTCAAAAGATTCTGTAATCCAAAACTCACATAAGGATTTATGGTATGAACCAGTAACACTTAACAATCCTGTTTTGTGCCTCAAAACTGCAGAGGAAGGCAAAGACACATATTTCCTTCTCAGGAGTTTCTGTGTCTGATGTTTAATTGCCAGACTTTAAATGAAATGATTGGTTTCTGAAATTATTTTCTGGTGTAGATGAATATTAGGGTTATGTACAGCTCTGAAATTGCCTGCCATTTGTCAGGGAAAAGCTCTTTCCCTTTGGTGTGTGTTTGGGTCCTGGCCATTGGTGTGTATCTATCAGGAAAGATCCATGGGAAACTCGACAGAACCTGTGTAGGTTTCTTACAGTAAGTCCCACAAACGCTTTTTTAACCTTTTTTTTTCTCCTAACAATAATTTAAAACAGGCTCTTGTACATTCAGACTGTGTATAGAGTTGGAGATACTGGGACAAGCCTCGAGGTTCTGGTAGGTTTTGGGTGCTGATAAAAGAGGAGCTCACTGCAGCTGGGTCATCAGGAGGTCTTTTCCAGCCTAAATGATCCTGTGATTCTGTGGTGATTGAGGAACCCTGAGGAAACCCAGAGAATGCAGAGCCTGTTCGTAGTCTGAAAGCAGATACTTGGAGTTGGGGGACTCGTTACAGAGATGAGGGATCTTGCAAATGTCTCCTTTGCCCATGGGGGAACTCTTTCCCAGACTCTGTTTTGACTAGACACTCTTCACTGATTTATGTACTCTGTGAATCTCTCTGGGCCATGCCTGGTCTCAAAGGTACCCAGACAGTTTTCTATTGTAACTTTCTGTCCTTTATAGTTCCTCTCAGGTTGAGAAAATCCTCATCATTGCTTTTCAATATTTTTATTTCTATCACATGAGGAAAAAAATCATGTTACACATAAATGAACAAGAAGGGTAAAAAAGGATTAATTCACTATTTCTTAACATCCTTGAAGCCAATTAGCAGTAGGTCTGAAGAACAGACATCTGACAGATTGGCTATAATTGGCAGCATTTTCTGTGGCAGTTTGCTACCACTCTTCTGCTTCACCTAGAAAGTCTTTAAAGAAGTTACATCGGTGTGCTGACATTGCAGCAGTCCAAGATCACGTCCGTCATCATTTCTGTTTAAACAGGTTTCATTTTAGGAATACCCTACACATTATTTCACATATTTTTGGCACTCTGTGCCACCAGAAATACGTATCAATGCATTGCTAAATATTTTATAATCAATGTGTTAACGTGAATAAAGGGGGAAAGTAGGTTATTTCTTATCCCAGCATTGTAATCAGGAGTATTGTAAGGGTGGATTAATTAGCTGAGCCGAGGCGCTGAGTCCGAGGTATTGCTGGATAATTTTTTATCTCAGCTAGCATCTTGTTTCCAAGCCTTAAAGGTAATCCAGATGAAGGTTTATATTCCTGTGTATCTGCTAGTGTGCAGCACACATAGGCACGAGCACAGTGGTGCACACACGCCTGAGCACAGCGACACAGAGCGTAGGCACACATAGATTTCTACATGAATTTGACATTGATTTCTGGGGTAAACAAATGGTTTTAAGTCTTTACTTGCCCAAAGCTAGATCATAATATTCTGCATTTCAAAGTGTCCAAGTACCTTTAAAGTGATGGCTGCAGAGTCCCCCAAGGCATAAAGCAGATAAAACCTTCTTTTAAAAGTATTTTGCTCACCTTTGTACAAAAAGGAACTTGGGGTTTATTGAGTGCAGGAAAGGCTCATTCCCATAGTAACCAATGCACGGCTGATATTGATCAGCAGAGTCAAAGGCAAAACCTACTGACAGGAATAAAGAGGGACTATTCCTTATCCTCATGTATTCTTCCTGGAGTTCCTTAGGTAACTGATACCACAGGCATGGAGCGGGAGCCGCCGCGCCTTCGGTTGTGTCGTTAGCACACACCAGGGCTCCCTGTCCAGAAGAAAAGCTCTGAGTGTGCCTGGTTTTTTACTAGATCCTGCAGTCTTTTCTCTGGCATAGCTCCCCGTGATTTTGGAAGGACTTCCCTTGAGCAAGGTGTGTGCAAAATTGATCCCTTTGTCTTGAAGGAGCACGGCCAGCCTTTGAAATCTCCTTAATGCTTTATTTTCTACCTCAGTTAATGAGACCTTAAAGGTGTTTAAATATTCCCTCCTTTGTTCTCCATACTTGTGGCGGGTGTGAGATCTGATAAATTAACATTTGCAATCACGCCTGATAGCTCTTTAATGGTTTCATTAGGTGTTAAATATAAGGCTTAGCATCCTTTTTATGTTAGGCATTCCTTTTTGAACTGCACGGCTTCACAGAGAGGATCTTTGAAACCAAGAGCTCGTGAATTATTAGCATTCAGTACAATGCATATACATACCTTAAATCCTCGTCATGATTAGATCATTCCCAGAATTGACAAGTCTATAAAAATGAAGAAAGGAGACCTGTGAGAGCTGTGCAAGGAGAGATATTTTGTAGAACATGATATCACATAATAAAGAATAAATTCTCTCAAGTCTGATAGTTTTACAAGGTTTTACATACTCCTAGGCAGGTAATAATCTTCCTTAGTTTTTTTTTTTTTTTTCCCCTGGACCTGCAAGGAGCCTTAACATTTCTTCCTGACAAAAACTGTTAGATAACAACTGAGCCAAAATTAAATAACCCCAAAAGTCTTCCTCTCTAATCCCTTCTGTGCATGCTTAATGTTTCATTCTCCCACTTCAATTATGCCATCTGCATTATGTCTTTCTCTCCCAACTCGGAAAGTTGTTAAAAGGAAAAGGCTCTTTGAGAGTGTCACAGCTCCATTATGCAGGCCTATACCTGTGCTGGCAGCATGCTCTTCTTCTCACCTCATATTGCCTCTTGCCTGGGAAAGAGATCCCCGCCGTGCACATCAAACTGGAAACTGAAATGAAATTAAGCTGGTATGCAGGAGGTGGAGTAGGTTATGATAAGAGAGCAGAGGAGACTCTGGGAAGAGTTGTTAACTTAGTTCTTTGGGCCGAAAAATCACCGAGCTCAAAGCCCAGTCTTGGAGATGGAAATCCTAGCCCAAAAACTCAATAGCAGGGTTTGACTCTGGATCCTCACTAAGGAAGATTGCCTGGTTTCCACGGGTGCTGGGAACACCCACATGTCACTGGCTCCAGTTGCACATTCAGATGTCAAATTACAGGCAGGGATTTCCCACCACTGGGTTCAGACCCCTTCATTTCCTGTTGCAATCCTTCTCTGCACAAGGTGTCATCAAGACTTTCTCCAGGATCTTGGCCGAGCAGCAGATACCCTGGGCATTTTTGAGAGACCATATTGGATTTCCAGTGGGATCAATTCCTAAAACTGATAATGAGTAACACCAGGCTTTTGGAAATTCTCAGGAAATTCTTGACTTTTGCAAGACCAGCTTAGTAAAATTCACTGATGAGTTTATGATTATTAGAAGAAGGTCACGGTATATTCATTCAGAAATAACTAAGGAGCAAGTTTTGGAAAGGTGTTTTAAATTTGCACCTTTTACAGCCACAAATGTAGGCAGCAGTTTGTCCTCTGTTTCATATCTTTTCATTAAAACCTGGTTTTGGTTTATTTCTAGCTTACAACTGTAACACATAATATCTCAGCCTGACACCCCATATGATTTGAAAATTTTAGGGAAAAAAAAATCCCATGCATAATACACATTTATAAACATACAGATACTGCAGATTAAATCGTGCACTGGAATGCAGAGCCATTTTTTCTCTGACTGACTTACAGAGCTGTGCTCTGGAGATGATTTTATGTTTAGTTTAAAATGGCTGCAATATTCAACATAGAAAACTGACTGTCGTTTACAGCCTTCGCAGTCCCCATCTCTCCAACAAAAGAATTACCATCAGGGGCTTAGTTTCCAGGATTTTTGGATGTTTCTGAACCCTCGGCTGGGTGTCCCGCCCCATTATCACGACGGACCCGGCACCCGCTGAGCGGTGATCTGAGCGCCGCGGGAGCAGCGCGAGCGTCTGCGCGACAGTCGGAAAGGTTCTGGAGAAGGATGTGCTGACACAAAATGCTGTCCTGGGGACCTTCAGCGCCATTATCTTCAAATGATCCATAATCGTTAGGAAGCTCTCCTGGCACTACTAGGATGAGTTTCTTGGAGGAAGAGAAGTCTCCTGTGTAATCCAGTGCTATCGCTTAAAGCTCGCTTTCACTTCTGGAGCCCTGAGAAGTTTTAAGTTCGAGTGGCTTCATTTGAAGCAGCCTGCAGTAGGGGCTGTCAGCTCCCTCCCCTTTTTCAGAGCGGTTTGAAAAGCCATCAGAATGGTTCTTGCAATTCTAAAAAGTATTAGCTGAGTGATGGGATGTTTATGTTTTAACACTGACAGCTCAGAAGTAAAATTAGAGTAAAATCTGAATGATACTTTTCTGTTATGAACAATTTAAATACTTTTCGTCATATTCTGTCAAAACCTGGTTGGATACAGAAGCAAAAAGAAAAATTGATCCAGAAGAACACCAAGAGCAGAGCTGTTTGAGTGTTTAGTACAAGATAGCAATCCAGTGGCCTGGAATTTCCCAGCAGCCATTAGGGGCCTACCAGCACTTCCAGAAGCGAGGCTGACAAAATACAAATACCACGGATAAATCCGTCAGAGCTGTGCGTGGCAGAAATCCTTACTGCGGCCACAGGTGGATTTGAGAGCTGTGCTGGAAATTCTGCAGGGAGAAGAACAAATGGGATAGGGGGCTCTGGGCAGTGCTTCTGCCCAGCTGCCAAACTGGTCAAATCGGATGGCGTGACGCTGGGAGTCGGAGCGTGACGTTGGATGAGGCTTGGAGCAGCCTGGTCTAGTGGAAGGTGTCCCCGCCCTTGGAATGGGATTGGAACTGGATGATCTTTAAGGTTCATTTCAACCCAAACCCAGCCCATAGGTTCTGTGAGGCGGGATGGGAATTGCTCTGAGACATTCAAGCTACCAACACCCAGTGGGAGGGAAGTGTCCTTACCCACCAGCAAGGAAGTAAGGCCACCAAAGAACTACTAAAGTAGTTCCCTAAAAACTACATATGGATGAAAATGTTTTTCTTGCTGGGAGGAATTTATTTATTTCTCCCTTCATCTGTGGTGGTTAGACCATATTTAGCCTTTTTCTTTGCCTTCTCCAGAGGTCTTTAGTGTCATACAGCAACTTACCAGCTCATGGGTTCACTTGGGATTTTAGAAAACCTCACAGGAAATAGATAATGCAAGATCACAGCAAAGAAAGGCAAATTATTTTCTCTCTCTGCCTGAAAGCTAATTTTCAAGTCCATGCTTTCATGTGCTTTACGGGAGATTAAAATGAAATTAGTTCAGGAAGGATACTGCTCAAGATCATTTTAAGATTTTCCAAAGCTCACCAGCTTGTTGACCTGTAAACCACCTTTAGCTGGACAGATGGTAAGGAACAAATTGATCTCAGCCAATAAAAATCTGTCAGAACAATCTGCTGTTGGCAGGTGTCAGATAATTATCTCAATGAATAGATAAGCAAAGTAATAAGCAAATTAGAAGCTTCCATTGCAAATAACAGGAGGAATTCTATTTATTTGCAGGCAGGCCCTTGATCATCTGCTGAAAAAAAAAAACCCCAAACCTTGTCTGATATCATAGGAAACTCACTGAAAAGTTGTGCGGGTTGGAGGTGGTGTTACCAACACTTAAGTTTTTTTGCTTTTCAGCACTTTGACTCCTCTATACTGCTTCAAATTTCCAAAAGATACTTGGCTGAGACGTGGCGAAAGTCCATGTCAGAGCAGTTGTGTGATATATTGTTGTGGTTGCAGTTATTTTTTATATGAGCAAGCTGTCAGAAGCCTATTTGCAAACCTGGACCTCACTGCCCTGGGCACGCTCGTAAAAAGATGGTCTCTGTCCCAAAACGCTCGCCCTGGAATAGAAGACAAGAAGATATAAATTGGGTGTTGATGGGCCAAAGAGGAAAGTGCTGTGCTCAGAAAGGAATCCCCAGAAAATATTGCAGCAGGATGGTGGATAGACACAGGCGAGGACTTGGCAGTGCTGAGGAAATGGCTGGACTCGAGGATTTTAGAGGTCCTTTCCAACCAAAATGATTCCCTGTGATTCCAAGACCATTTGGGGCGCCACAGAGAAGAAATGTGGGAATGTTTGCATTGGGATTCGGGAAGATTTAGCGTCTTTGTGAGTGTTTGAATTTTTTATTATTGCATTAATGTGAATACGTATGTAGTACAAGGAATTGGATAGAAAATGGCATAGTTTCCTTTTTTTCCTTTTTAAATTTAAACCTCTTTGGTTTCTCTGGGGCTTAGTGTGACATTCTCAGACACAGAATCTCTCCAAGGGGAGCTGAAAAAATTTGCTTCAGCTGACAGGAGGCATGTTACAAGTTAAGGATTCAGGTCAGATAGGGATTGGAGCAACCTGGTCTGGTAGAAGGTGTCCCTGCCCAAGGCAGGGGCTGGAATGAGATGAGCTTTAGGGCCCTTTCCAACCCAAACCATTCCAGGATTCTATGATTCTCTAACTTGTACATGCCGGGATTATTTCCTGTTCTTTTAAACTTTCTTAGGAGGTATTTTCAAAGCTCAGTGCGTTTCTGTCAGTCTGTAAAGAATATTTCAGATCAAACCCCAGCTTAAATGGTGACGTGAGTTTACCTTTGAGTTACCAGTTTCATCTGACTTTGCAAGGCTGTACCTAACCCAGGCTTCACTGTGCCTGTGGATCAGGCTGAGTCTGCTCCTTGGTGTTCCCTGAGGGCTTGGTTTGCTTTCTCGGGGCTGGGTCAGGACCAGAAATGCACATTTTTGGGAGCAGCCAGGGGCTAAGTCAGGATAGTCCCTCCTGCAGGCTCCCCGGCCTCCGCAGGGGCTGGGAAGCGATGAACAGCATAGAATCATGTAGGGGAGGATGATGCCTCTTCCCAGCATTTTGCAGAAAAGTAGGGAAAGAGGACACCTCCTCATCAGCCTGTACGCCCCCAGGGAGAGGATTTGATGCTGCCTGTGAACAGGAGCCCAGCAAGATGTGGCCAGGGATGTGGTCCCTTTTTAGGAGAGAAGGTACGTGCAGTGCAGTGCCGAGATTTGCTGCCCGTCCCTGTCTTCCCCTGCTCACCATGGAGAATATCCTCCCACACCGTTCAGATCTCAGCCAGAGGTTTTCACTGCAGGAGAGTTATCCTAACGTAAATCAGAATTAATTACTCTATTAACCCAGGCATTTAGTTCTTATTACTCAAGATGCTGCAAGGCAAGAGCATAAGGAGGGACACTTCAGCCTGAACCAAGCAAACAGGGTTCAGGTGGCCATGGAAAATTTGGGTTTGAATGTTCTATTTTCCCAAGGGTTAACCTCTCAAAATGAATACTAAATTTAGGGTTTTTTTCCCCTCTACTAAATAGAAGCCTATATCCACTTAGATACCTTATTTTCTCTGGTTTCAAGGGGGAGTTAAAAATGCATGCATGGTTCCTAAATACTTTTGAACATCATACTAGCTGCTGTGGCTTTCTTCTGTTGAAGGTTGGACTTGATGATCTTGGAGATCTTTACCAACCTTAATGATTCTATAATTTTATGTTTTCTTTACAGGGAGATCCCTGGGCCAGGCTCATCAAAATTATTAGTAATTAGAGCCACCACATCTTGGCATTTTTCGTGCTGGCAAGCTATTTTTCAAGGCACTGTTTTCTGGATAGATGGTGGAAAGAACATTTTGTGACTCCTGCTTCAAAAAAAGCAAGCTCGGAACAGTTGCTTAAAATAGCAAATGGAGAGCCACAACTGGGGACAGGCACATTTTTGTTCCAGTGTTGAACCCGTTTCTTTCAAAAGGCAAGAGTAATTCAGAAGTAAGATCTATAAAATAATAAGCTGTATAAAGCAGCCTGATGTTAAGATGTGGATCCGGCCTGTGCCATGCAGTAGAAAGTCTTTTTTTTTTGGGAAGAGCTGGACCATTCTATCGCCATAATTTTTAGTCTCAAAAGAACCAGCATTTTCACAGCTCCTAATTGAGAACCTTTTGTAAACAAAATTCAGGTTGCAACTTAGGGCATTGATTATTCCTTTAGTGTTTGGAACAATCTATCTGTGACCCTCATTTCTTTTTTTCTTTTTCTGAACTGAGTTCTTAGAGGAGGTCACTTCAGTGAAAATGATACCAAAAGTTGACACACAAAATCAGAAATTATTCCGATGCGTGTTTCTGTGTAGTCAGGGCAATGCCATCTCACAGCCAATTCCAAAAGTAATGTTTAAACAAAAAAGTTCAAAGCTCCTTTCAACTTGCTGCAGATTTTACTGCATATTCTTAATAAACCCTCTTCATCTGCTCCTGTGGAAATGTGAGCTTTCAAGCAATGTAAACCCAGCAAAAAGCCTTTATATTTTTTACTTCCTTCTTTGCTTACCAGCACTGCTATTATCACATGGTGTGTTCCACATGATAAGCCATTCATTAAAGCATCACCTACTGTTTTTTTCCTCCTCACTACCAGCTAGAACATGATCTGTCTCTGCAGGAAGACATTGGACCTCTGACCTCTTTTGTAGCTGTTCCAGGCAAATATAATAAACAGGGTTCAGCGAGTTTGTGTAAATCTCTGATTATGTTTACTCTGAAATCCAAGTGTTCATCTCAGGCAGAAAAATTAAGGCTGATTTTCAAATATTATGTACAAACTCTAGCTACTAAGCATTCCATAATGAGCACTTTGGCAATTTAAAGCAAATTAGGGTTCCCACTAGGCAGGAAAGATATACAGTGTAGTCAAGTAAAGATTGTATGGTGTTTGATGAAAAATAGGCACGCAGAAAAACACGATACAGGCTCCTGGCTCCAGATGAATGAGGAGATCCTGTGTTAGTGCACTTCATTACTGAAACTTTGCATTGTTCCTCACTTCTGAAAGCTTGGGTTCAGTCTGCTAATGATTTCTGCTGCAGCTTGAGTAAACATCACCCTGGAGAGCCACCTGTTGTGGCAGTACCTGCCCTTCTGCTCGGATAGTGGGTGGGGTATTTAGGATATTGCAGTGCAAAAGGGCAATTGAGATATTGGTGTAGCAGTGAAATTCAGCACTGTTGGGGTGATGTGACAACCCTCCCGTGAAGGGACCTGCTGGAAAACACTGAAAATGCCAAGTTTGCCTCAGCAGCTGCAGGAAGAGCTGGATGATGGATCTCTGCTCGGGACAGAACGTACCTCAGCGCAAAGCAGTGCACTG
Source organism: Machaerirhynchus nigripectus (assembly GCA_013397975.1). Lineage (NCBI taxonomy): Eukaryota > Metazoa > Chordata > Aves > Passeriformes > Dicruridae > Machaerirhynchus > Machaerirhynchus nigripectus. Next base: position 558,562 of record VZRQ01001131.1, read on the forward strand.
CATCCTTGCAGGTGACAATATTTCATAGAGATGTCATCTGGGGGAGTGAGGGAAGAGATCCCTGCCATTAATCTCAGCTGCAACTGGGTGTTCAGTCCAGCCCAGTCACACACGTGGGGTCTGAGTTCATCTTCTGAAAAGGGACTTGGATTGGTCCTGGGAATCCAGAAAGGGGATGGAGATGGGTGGTGTTGCTGTGTTGTTTTGCTGGTTTGTGCAATGAAAACCTGCACAGGTTCCATTCTGTTTTGCCCTTTCTGGATTAAATTTACCTCGTTTTGGATTAGTTCTTCACAGGTTGGGTAGTAGGGTTATACCTACCAACTGCAGGGCAATTATGTTGCCTTACAGAATGGAAAGATATAGTCTGTCAGTGCTGTTTCTCAGGGTAAGGTGGATGAAAAAAACCGGAAATAAAAATGAAAAAGCCCAAATAGATGAGGTGTCTGGCTCAAAACAATGCACCTCATTATACATTCTTTAAAAGCACTGAAGTTAGAGATCATCTGGGTTCTCTTGATTATTATTTTTACCTAAGAACATGTGCTTTCTCTTCAAACTCAATGAAGATGAACATGTAAAAAATAGAAAATGACCATTTTTGCTTATGAAATAGAAATTTGGAACATAAAGTGTTATTGGAATGGTAATCTTTACATGCAGACTTAAGTTTGACACGGCTATTTTTTTTTCTGAACAGGACTTCTAGGACTGGTAGGTTCTGCTGTTATCTACAGAGTCACAGAATAAGATTCTTAATATCTTATCTGTCCTTTCACCCTGGCTAAAACCTTATCCTCATTGGTGACTGTAGTTGCAATTCAGCAGGTTTTTCTCTAAATTCTTACGTTCACAAATTTACTTTGATTTAATTTCACCAGTCCTTGTTCTTCGAGGGTGACTAAACCAGCAGAATATCCAAATCCATGCAGTTAATTGTTTTCTCTTTCCCAGTGGGATTACTCTATATTACTGATTTAAAGTTACAAGTGGCTTAAAAAATTTAACTTTAGAAAAGTTAAACATGAAAGTGTGAGTTTAGAACCTGAGCAAAAGCACCTGATGGAATTAGATGGTTTAATTGCCTTGAATTTTGAGAGGAAGTGTTGGTCAGAATGTTGCCGTGGTTGGAATTATTGGTGCTGAAGGAGAGGACAACCAGGATTTGAAGAGTTTTGTGATAGATGTAAGGGAACTCTCTGATTTCCAAGAGCTGTGGGAAGAGAAATGAGTTATCAGTACCTCATGGAGTCATTTCAGTAAGTTTGGGCTTTATGGGTGCGTTGGGGATTTTTTTTTTTTTGCATACATCAGCTAAAGCTTTGAAATTTCCACAGAGCATTGTTAGAAAAGAAGATGATTAATTATTTATTGTGGAGATAGGAGCAGAGTCTGCTTCCATCGGGACTCGGAGGAGGGATATGGATTCAGGATTCAGTAGAGGGGTAAGCCCAGTAAGAGTGTTGTGTGAGTATGGGTGGGAGAAGCTGAATCATTATTAATTGCAAATTGATCAGTTGCCTTTTTTTTTTCCCCTCCATGAATTATTCATGAACAGATCCAAACTTCTGTGAATATATTCAGTATTCACCTAACAGTTGGGATGAACAACTTTCAGAAACTAGTGATTGACAGTGAACCTTCTGGTACACTATTTAAACAATATTGATTCATGGGCTTGCTAATATGTTTGTCTTTATCGTAAAACTCGAGCAGACCCTCTCTGTTGGCAAAAGCACATAAAGAGCTGCTTGGGTGACCTCCCCACCCTGGATAAAACACATTGTACTTCATCACGCTGGAACATCTGCCCTCAGAAATTACACTGAAGTACAGAAAGAGAAGATCATAATCAGAGGACGAGAGAATCACAGACTGGTTTGGGTTGGAAGGGATGTGAGAGACCATCTCGTTCCACCCCCTGCCTTGGGCTGGGACACCTTCCACTAGACCAGGTTGCTCCAATCCCCATCCAACATGGCCTTGGACACTTGCAGAGATGGAGCAATGGTGCTTGACCAAATTAGCACCTCACACACCCATATTGTGGATGGCAGAGTTGCCCCCTTCTCGTCTCACTGTAAAGCGGGAGCATTAAACGCTGTATTCCTTGGTTTCTGCTTCTTAGACTTCTCAAATCTTTATGCACTTTACAAAAAGTATCAGTTCAGTCAGCACAGAACACTCACTGAAGTGCTCCAGGAATGAAATACTGACTCAGATTCTTGCCTACTACAGTAACAAGCAGTAAGACAAGTTTGTCTCTAAATTCAGTTTTGCAGAATTTTATGCAGGTCTTCAGTGTTGGTGGCTTCTTTAGCCCATCACCTTTTGGATCCTAATATTGATTCTGAAACAAAAAGTGAAAAAAAGTGAAGCAGAGTCCTCACACTCAGGCAAAACCTCCAGCCCTTGGTGTTGCGTTGACTCAAACCATGCTGGAATTGTTGTCAGAGCTGCAGAGAGAAAATGTCCACAGAAAATACAAATGCCAGCAAATGAGGGTTGTAACAGGCAGATTGAGAGGTTTCACTGAAAAAGGGGAAAACAAAACCTCCAGCAACTTGACTCTGTCTCTACACTGAGTCCACAACTAGCTGAGGGCACCTGTTTGTTTTATGGACAGATCATGTGTGGGAGAAGAGAGTAGGGATCTAAGGACGTGGCCAAGCACTCCAGCATGGACTGAGGTACCATGTGCTGGTGGAAAACGGTGGGAAATCTGCTCCCACCCTGCTTGCTGGAATGACTTGCTGCACGGAACAGCTTTAAACCTGCCTTTTGTCTCCCAGATAATTACAGAAATAACGAATGGTCTTTAATAATGTTGAGTGAGTAGGATCTCACATCTTACATCTTGCGAGTTAGGGTGATACTAGAGGGAAAGCAGCCTGGTGGTTTGAGGTGATTTGCTTCTGAATATCGGGCTTCTCCTCCAGCCTGTGAATCTCCCAGTGCTCCTCAGCCCTCTCGCTGCAGGAGACCATTCCTTCTCTGTATTTCTGTCACGAATTTGAGATCTGATGGAGGGAGATACGTGGGAAGCTTTGACAGAGCAGTTGACGCCTGTAAAAAGCAAGTGTCTCTGCTGCAGAAGGTGGGCTTGGCACCAGGGTGGTCACTGTCCCTCTGGAGTCCTCTGCCCAGCAGCTCCGAGTGGACACGTGGCAGGAGAGCAGCAGCAGAGATGGTTTGCAGGGAGATCAAATCATTGTTGTTGCACTTCTGGAGACAGGACAACGGAGGTTATCAGGGAAAAGCACTTCTTGGATAACTTGCAGAGCAAGGGTGGCCTCAGAAGGATGGTGAGGATGCAAAGGGCGCCGTGTTCAGAAATTTGTTTTCTGTACATTAACTAAACAGCCTTTTGCATTTTCTGGAGGAAAATTAATATGCATAAAGAGTTCCTTCACTAAGCCTGTATCTCCTCAGTTTACTCTTAAAATTTAGTTGAAAGCTTTACTCTTTCTCTTACCAAAATATCAAAACTTTCCCAGCTGAGTCTTGAGGAAAAGCAGCTGATCCAGACGGGGATGCAGCAAAGATCAGGGCAGGTTGGAAAAGGGAAGTTCTGTCTGACTGAGATGCCAGATTTGTTGTGTCTTGGGGTTTTTGATTGAGGTTTTTTTGGTTGGTTTTTTTCCCTTCCTTTTNCAGGTAGGATATAATCCACAGTAAACCAGAGAAATACCACAGAATTGCCTTTTTCCAGCTGCCATACGGCCAGACATTTTTAAAAAACATTAAATTACTTAGGATGATAAATCCCAACATGGAGAGAAAAGGAGAGCAGTAAAGCTTAATGTGTACCTTCAGTAAAAATCAACTTAATTGAAAAATAAAAAAATTCAATTCTGTTGATATGTCATTACCAGGGGTGAATTTTACTTACCTGAACCAACCCAAGATTAATATTTTGCCAGTCTTCCAAGAGCTTGTTCTGCAAGCAGAACTGTCTTCTCCTTCTCCATGTACCTCCCCATTCACAAATCTGTAACATCTCCTATCAAGGCACAAACACAGGGACTTTATTATAATCATGTGTGGAAAAATCACCTGGATGTGGAGTCCAGCAAAGGACAAACCACAAGGCTGCAATACAAGTTATCAGGCAACAACACAAATTATCTGGCAGCAGAAGAGCCTCGGAGTTGTGCGAGTGAAATCAGGGGCAGCTATCTGCTCTCTTTGTACAGAAAGTGAAAATGTGGGATAATTCTCCGGGGGAGAAAGCAGGAACCCCAGGTGTGCCTGTGTGCAGGGCTTGCCATTTGCCTGCTGCACCCCGATTCCTTGGGAAGTGTTTTATTAGAATTGAAATACCCGGTGTTTCCTCATTCCATCAAATCCCATTCCCAGTGTTCCGCCAGTGTCACACGCTGGAGCCGGAGCACCTTTGATCTCATCCTAAGCCCTGGAATAACGAGGAGACATCAGTCAGCCCGGCTTTGGTGTAAAGGAGATAGCACCCAGTACCTGTGCTCAGTGTCATAATGCTCGCAAAATATGAATGAAAAATCGTTTGCCTCTTCCCCGTTATTATTTGTCAAAAGCTTGCCTGCATAGTAAAGCTTTAGGAAAATATCTTTAATTGTATTTTGCGCCCAGCACTTCTTATTTTGAACCTCTGGCTTTTTTAAGTTCTCGTTCACCATATATTATAATCATAATAATCATCGTAATAATAATAATAATTACGAACGGAAAAATTTCTTTGAATAGTAAATTTTAGCCTCCTGGGACTGTCAATTGTGGATGGGCTCGTGATTGATCAGAATATTACACAATGGCGTGGTGTAATTCTTTAGTGTGATGTTGTAAAATGGAGTATTGCTTCTGTTATTTTATCCAGTTTGCTTTTATATGACAGGGTTTATTGTGCGTTATGTTGTAGCTCATTCCTCTGTTCACAATGCCTACTGATGTGTAATTATGACTTGTCTGAACTGTAAGAAGGAGCAGTAAGTGAAAGGAAATCTGCAAGCACACTTGATTTATGAGCCCTGATACTATATTACAGTCCTAATCTGCCTGCTTAACTTAGCTTCAGGCAAACTTACTGTATAACATGCTTACGATTAGCACTGCAGCAAGTTGTAGAAGATTTACTCTGTTGGAGCTGTGAGACTTTTTTTTTTTTTTAAATGATTTAGTCATTATTTCAGTTACAGGTATGGCAATAAATTATTCCCCATATAAAGACCCTGTGTCAAGGAACAGCAATTGCTAAAAGGCTTTTTATACAGTAACAAAGAACAGTGCTTGGAGTGTTTTCCTCACACAAAACATCTTAATGTTATTGGTCATTTTTTTATGATGAAACTTCTTTACACATTCTTCTCACATTCATACAATTTGTTTTATTATACTGCAGCTTTTGTAGCTCAGTACAATCTGCTTATTATAAGAATGTCTATTTGGACCCAGTGAATCTCATATTTTCAATAGTGGCCCAAAATAGAAATTACTATGGATGTGCAAATGAAAAGGAGGCCATAAAGCAATGACCTAATGTCAGGAAGAAAAGATGTAAGGAGATTTGCATTTTTTTTTAATCACCATTCATGAAGACAGATGCATTCGTTCAGTCTTGGGGAAACTATAGCATATTCAGAGCAGCTACTTTGGGTAAACTAGAGGGGCACATTATTGCCCTCGAATAATAAGGATCAGTGTTGATCATTCAGGGCCTAGTTTGGGGCTCATTGAAATCGCTGCCTGGCTTGCCATTTGACTTCCCTGGAATCCCTATTATACAGTATTCACTGGCAAATAAGCAAGGGATCTAAAGCTTGATCCAGGGAAAGGCTCCCATCCGTTAAATGGGTGGCAAGCATTCTTTTTTTTCTTTTTTTGCTGAGCAGAACTGCTTGCTTGAGTCAAGGTAGGTGTTCTCATCATGATTTTCTAACTGCTCCTTAGAATGATATTTTTTCTTGGATTTATTAGCAGTAGGATTTTTTTGAAAAAATTTGGAAACTCATGTCATAGGAAGTAAGAACCAGATGAGTTGAACAGATACAAAATATACATCTTCAGTGGATGAAATGCTAATCAAACAGCTGTATGGCAACATCTTCTAGGCAAACTTCCCTTTGTTTTTCAATTTTTTTTTAAATTTGTTTACCTTTTTTCTTCACGAACACTGACATTGTGAATTTGAAATGTTATTTTTCTCCTTTGAAAACACCTCCTCACGCCTACCTAAAAGGCTGTTATGATTGCCAGTGGAAGAAGGACTGTCCAAGAGAGGCTGCACTCTCTAAGTTATTTGGTGTTTGGGGCATGGCAATAGCAAGGCAGAAAGGTTTCTGAGGTGTGCAATGGAACTGCAATCATATATGGACAGTGGACAGTAACATCCTTTAATTAGGAACAACGGTATTTTCAAGCTTGTACTGCTTCAGCAAAGTTACCATAAACAACGAGCTTTTTATAGTGTAACCATAAAGCCTTTTAATTCCTTGGGTTTTATCTCCTGCAAAAAAATGGCCTCTGCTACACGTTACAGAGTCACCAAGGAGTTGGCTTCCCCACAGCTGGGCTCGCAAGTGTAATCCTGAGCAGAAAACCTCAGGTGGAAGTGGAGGTGTGTGTGACCACGACCCACTGCCATCCTTTACCCCAGCGTCCTTTGGTAACCCAGGCCATTTGCAAGGGCATCAGCCCGGGTCTTCAAGTGGTGGTCATCGTGTTACAGTCATCATCTGCAAGTATTTGTTGATGCTATTGACTGAACAAAAGGTTTATGAGGCAGAAGATGTATTTTTCTAAATGCTGCTGTGCTACCTATAACCTAATTAACTTTACTTTAGCCAGCTGAGTACACCTGGAAACCAAATATATCATGTGGCAATTAGCTTTCCTCCTTCTGGCTTAGTACACTTAAGTAGCTCATTGAAAAGGTTAAATATTGATTGAAAATGGATAATAGAACCATATTACAGTTGCATGCTAAATGGCAGAAGTTGCCTGTAAAACATTTCCAGTTACCCCACAGTAATGCAGTTAGAGAGCAGCAATCTGCTGCTGAAGCACCCGGGCACAAAATCAGGGACAAATATAAATCACCCACAGCGCAGCCGTTCTTACCAGCACGCCGAATTCACACAAACACGTTTGGAAGTTCAGCCCTTAATTACCGTGATGTTGAAATAATATTTTAAAAATAATAATTGCTTGTGAAGCGATCTGTTGCCTCCCTCCTCCTCCTCCTCCTTCTCCTCCTCCTCCGACGGAGGCTCCTCTCTGTCTCTCCCTTTCTCTCTTGCCATGGGAAGCCACATAGACAAAGTATCAAGTGATCACATAGCATGAACTGCAGCCCGAGGCAAAGCTTGTTATTTTACTTGAAACGGTGATGCATTTAGGACCCAGAAACTGTCAATAATTTTTTCTGACTTCCAGGGGATAAAAATTCCAATTACAGGAACTTTGCTGTGAAGCTGCAATAGTCCAATGCTACATATTAATATTACAAAACGTCCTTAGCACCTATCAGCTCAGTTTTATCTGTAGTTTAGATCAAATTTGTGTGGATCTGTGCGATTAGGCTAAATTAGTCTAATTGTTGCTTGTTTTGAAAAGTGGAATGTGTATCTTCAGAAAAAAGGCGGTCGAAGCAGGCTCTGTGGACAGTAACACAATTTGACTTGGCATCCTTCAGCCAGTTGGCTTCAGTAAGTCTAAGAACATGCATTCAAGGGCCTTTGGCCATTTCTATCTCTATTTTTTTTTCTATAAAACGTGGGTTTAAGTTTCCTAAGCCATCGCAGCAAAGACCTTTTCTGAGGGAATGGGTTGAGGAAGTGTTTTTTAGGCTCCGTCCCTTCATTTCTGGGATGTGGGAGATGAATTCAAATGTGTAGAGAAGTGTGCAGAAAAAAATTTCTGTTCTCGTGCTCTACCCCCGGGGAATCACAGTGGAGATTAAAAAATAGACAGAGGAAGCATGAAAAAATTAACCTTGCAGAGCGTGTCCTCAGTGAGGGGCCATGGGGAGGCTCAGTGGCGGGGTGGGATCGGAGGAGAAACCACATGGCTGCCATGGAAATCCTTGGGAAAAGGAGGTTGGAGATGTAGCTTTGCATTCCTCTGGTGATTTTCTGCTCACCTGCGAGGAGCTCAGTTCTCTGTCCTCACCTCGCAGCAGCAATGCACGCCAACATTATTCCTGGTGCTCTCCCACCACGCTTCCCCATCTGTGCCACTCCTGGGGAGTGAGAAGATGATGATATAACCTGAATTAATACCACAATAATGTAACCACACCAGAGAGAGTTCCTCCCACTCTGCACTTCTCCACTTTCTCCTCCATCAGCTGGGGACTTACATCTCTGACTCTCATCTATATATATATATGAGCTCTGGTCTTGTTTTTCTCTCTCTTTTGTTTTTTTCCTTTTCCCTTTAAATAACACTGCTGTGCTCCCGTGGCACTATTGGTTGTTAACAGCCCAGTGCCAATACATCTCTTAGGGATGGACAGATGCACACACGAGGCTGCACAAGGCAGAGCTAACAAATGTGTTTATTATTGACAGAATAAGAACTGCCACGCTGGAAGATTAAAAGTTGACTGCCTGAGGTTCCCCCCTCCGGTTAACAGTTCACAGCTTTGTTATTTCAGGTCAGAGACAAACTGAGCCTAAAGATGTAAAGCAGAGTCCGGGCGGCCATGGAGGTGAGGCTGCAGCAACGCAGGATTAGTTGTGCTCGTTGTCTTGCTAGCTTTGTAAAGGCACCCTGGGATGGAATTATGATAAAAATATTTCTCACAATATAGCGTTTTCTGAAAGTCTCATACTCGTTACTCGGTGGTTTTGGGTATAAATATTAAATACGTAATTGCACGGTGTTTCCTTCCTTTTAATAACTGAATTGTTGTAGCTGTGTAGGTCTCAGAGTCTACAAGAGACACAGTTTGTAGAGGTAAACAATACCTCAGCACTGTATTTGCTGTTAACCTTCTTTATTTTAGCATGAGGTGGGTGGGTTGGTTGTTTCTTTGTGGTTCTCTAATTTTTCCTTGGATCTAATTTACCTTGGATGCCTTAGGATTATATAGAAAGAACTCCATATGATTAGTGCAACATCTTCTGTTCATTTGGCTCAGTGAAAGTGGATGTTGTGTATTTACAAAAGGTTCCCGAATCAGTAATTACCTTTGGAGGCAAGATTAAAGTGGCTTTTGTTATTTAATATTTCTTTTCCCTGCACTTCCAAATCAAAGTTTAATAGAAATAATAATCAGGCATATCTGCTAGTGTTACAAAAAATAACAGAAATCTTTGTAATGTGAGAGAGACACAAAATAATGCGCCACTTGTACAGTCAGGTGCTGAAATCCAAATATAAATAGGAAGAGACAAGAGAACATGTAAGATGTATGAGCTTTGATACACAGGTTGAGCTTTTTTGTTTGTTCAGGAAATTATTTTAGCAGTTTTCTTGTATTATTTGGAAACCTTGGCATTTGGGAGGTCCTAAGGTCTCTGCATTTTTATTTTTTCACTAGGAGTAGAACAGCTTCAGAACTATCAGAACTGCCATGCATTTTATTTTTCATTGGAGTGTTAAAAAGGTGTCTTTACCATGGTTAATTATTAACCTTTCCTTGTGTATAATGGCATTATCTTAAAAAAAAAGAAAAAAAAGAGAGAGAAAAAAGGGAATAGAATGTTTTTCTGTGTTATCTCCTTGGTTGGTTGGTTTGGGTAATGAGGATCCCAAATGAACCTCCTGCAATTTTCGTCCGTTATCGAGCCTGAACCTTGACGTTGTGTGAAATATTTCGAAAGCCTCCCTTGATCCGACTTACAATGCTGCTTAAATGTGTTGGGCAGCACGCACCCTACCTTCCCTCGCGCTGCCAAATGAACTGCAGCATTCCAATATGGTGCCACATGTGCATGGAAGCCCGTAGCACTTCTAACAGGTGCTGCCGGGATGCGCCTGACAGAGATATCGGCAGGAAGGTCATCTGTGACAGCAAACACCCAGAATATCCCGGCAAGGTTACCTCGGCACCGACAAAAAATAAGGTGCTCTGTTATTTTCCTTGGATGAACCAGGGGAAAAAAAAACGCCTTGGGAGGAAGGTTTGGGATGGAGTTGGTGAGGACGTACGAGAGAGAGCTCGGAAGGGTGAGAAGTGATACAAGAGACTGTGACACCTTCAGAAGGGCATCGCTTTGAATTGGACAAATTGGACAGAGAATGAGCTGCTGCTCTGCATCTTCTTGCATGGAAACTTGTTTCCTCCAAGATAACAGAGCTGAAAACATAAAGCACGGAAGAAACATAAAATACAGGAGAAACATAAAATACAGACCATATCCTAACCATAAAGAGTGGTGGAGCTTAGGCTCTTTTATGAGGGCAAAGGTATTTTGTATGATTATTACTGCATTTTGCGCTTACTGCCATGTTTTCAGGGTGGAAAAAAAAAGCCCCAAACACAACCCAACAAACATTCCCTCCGTTTAGGCTGGGACTCCGGCAATCTGTCCTCTGCATCGTTCTTGGCCTTTGTCTGACATTTATGGTCTTATGTTTATCATTGTGAGCAGAGACCCAGTTTGCTCCCTCTCCTCTCCCCACTGCTCCTAACGTGGCATCTGAAGCTGTTAAAATTATAATTAACAGGGCTTCATTTCCCTGGGATTGATTCCCACGAAGGGGCTTTAGCAGATTTCCCTGCAAACTGCTACCATGCAGCCCAACAATGCATGCAGACACTTTATATCTTATTTGTATTTAAAAGTCAGATATTTTGTTCTGGATAAACTTCAGAAATGCTCTTCAATTCTCAGTGAGGCAAGCATTTCAATTTTCTGCAATATTAGCAGGGGTAACTAATGATGGCTAATTTTTGCCTGTAGTATTTCCCTCAATCTGCTTGTGCACTTTCAGTTACTCTGGCAGCAGCAGCATTTGTACATTTTCTGGTCACTAAACACTCAAGTACAATTGTAAGTGATCAGTTTACAGTTGGCCAACAAAAGAGCTGCGGGAATGTCTAAAAGAAAAAGAAATTTGAATAAATATGCATGTGTATAGCCCATATTCTGTGGGCAAGAGAGAAGGACAGAGGGCAAATCAAATATACTTTAGCTATATCAAAATATATTTTGAAAAATAAGATCATGTATTTATCCTGCCTTAAGAAGGTCCAGGATGAATCCAAACCACACAGATTTTGAAAATACATTAGCATGTTTCTTTATGTTGAAAGTAAAACCTCTTCATCCATTTTGTCTCTGATTATTATTTCCTTCATATTTTTTTTTTTAATATGTTCGAACGATAGGTTTAAGACAGAGGCAATTTGATTTATGCATCAGAATTAACACCACCTTATGAACACGTTTGAAGGGTATCTAGTTCAAAGAGAGTATTTCAGATAGGAAGATAACATTTTAAAAATACACAATTGTAAAACTGCATGAGAGTCCTCTCACTGATAATACCTCGAAAGTGGGAGGCTTCAGTATAATTTGTTAATCTTCCCAACTCCTGGGCTATTTAGAAGAACTGAACATAAATGGCTAGGAAATATTTTTAAATGAAGAGGCAGCTCACTTGTGCCCTTACTAATTAATATTTCCCTTTGAAATTTAATTATTGTCTAGCATTTTGGACGGGGCTGTTTGTGATGGAGTGGCACGAGCAGTTCAAATTAAATCAGAACTCTATGGAGACAGTTCAGCAGCTCGTGTCACAGGGAAGCTTTCGTTAGAAATCTCACATCCTGCAGAAGATATTTCTCTGTTTCTCTGTGAAGAGGTGTCATCGTTCGTGACACCGCTCTGCAGACATAATGCCCCAGAAACAGGGGAGTGCACCGTGGGATTTGCATGTTTTATACCGAAATCATCTGAAACGCAGGAAACCTGCCCAGCTCCGTGCCTCGATCAGATCAAATCAACGTGCACTAAAAGGGAAATCCGTCACATTAAGTACCAAAATATTAAAGGCTAAATTAGGGCTTTTGCAGCGGCAGCCTCCCGGGGCCCGGGGGAGAGGGGGAGCGCTGGAGCGGCTGCTGGAGGCCCTGCAAAGTGCCGAGGTGCTCAGATATCCTCCGGGGACGCTGCGAAAGGCACTTAGGAGCGGCGTGTCTCTAGCGCAGAGACGTTGAAAGAGATACCCCTGCTCAGCACCGCCTCCCTGGCGCTGGGCACCGCTGGCAGGATTTGCACCCCGAGCCTCTCCTCGCTCGCTCGTGGCCGGGGGGAGTGATTCAGATGTCAGGCGTTATTACTCCTCTTTGTAAGTGTACGGAGTGTTCCTCTGCCGATCCCTCCTATCCCTGTCTCAGGACATTAGGAGACGCAAGCACAGGCTTCTGCCCCTGCTCCTGCCAGCCACGACGCTGTGAGCCGTGAAACGCCTCTTCTCCCCCTCTCTGCCACCTCCGATAGCTCCTGAGCGCGGGAGAGACATCCTGACCGCGTGGATTCGTAAAGGCAGCAGGCAGAATGCTGTGCTTTCATCATCTGTTGCTGGGAATCAAAGCCACCATGTCTGATCCTTGGTGTCAAGGCCATAACCTCAGCGGGTGGATCCGTGTAGGTTCTCAGAACTGGGTCTGCAGCCGTGTCTAGCAGGTGGTCCTGCCTTCCTTTCCCACCTCCGGGTGCCGGTGACTACGATTTCCTGCTGAAATAGCAGAAAAAGGTGAAAATTCAGCGCTTTGAGCGCTGCACACATGCACATATGCGTATATGGGATGACAGAAACAAATCATAGATTCACAGAATGGTTTAGGTTGGAAGGGACTTTGAATCCCTTCTTATTCTCCCCCCTGCCATGGGCAGGGACACCTTCCACTATCCCAGGCTGCTCCAAGCCCCGTCGGACCTGGCTTTGGACACTTCCAGGGATGGGGCAGCCACAGCTTCTCTGGGCAACCTGTGCCAGGGCCTCAGCACCCTCACAGGGGACAATTCCTGCCCAATATCCCATCCAATCCCTGCCCTCTGGCAGTGGGAAGCCACTCCCTTTATCTGGACCCACTCCAACACATCGATACCATGGAGCATCAGTAGTTTGAACCTCCTTGTAAAGCAGTGCAATGTTACAGGTGACACCAAAGGTGCCAGTAATACTCAGAGATAAATTTTCCCCCAATCTTAGAAGTCAGTTTGCTCTGGGAGCTTTGAGAGCTCAGGCCAACCATGACACAAGAACTGGCAGAGCTGAGATCACCCCAGACCTCCTGACTCCGGCCCACTGCCTCCACCCGCAGCACCAGGGTTTGTTGTTCAATCCCAGTTTCACAAACGAGCTGTTCGTGTGGGGTGTGATGCAGGATCTGTTGCTGGGGTGTTTCCATGTACTGTTCAAAGAGTTGCAGCCCAGTCAGCACATTTCGAGTGAAACACCACGTTGTTCCTAATCTGAGGAGGGAGTTTCTCTGTTGAAGTCCAGGCCAGAGACTTTGGTGAGTCACCAGAAAGTGCTTCTCTCAGCAGCAATAATTCACCCTTAACCGTTGTTTTGGAACACATGGTACTGCAAGAAAATGAGAACCATCATTTTAACTCCATATATTTTTGTTGAGGTAAATTCTGTTGCATGTTTTCAGTCATGGCTGTTGGGAATGTGACCAAGTGCTGTGTTGGTGCCAGTTCTGTGAATCCTGTATCTCAGTCAACCTGGAAGTACAATGCTGTTATTTATCTCTTCTGGGAGAGAAAATAAAAAGTAATTGCGAAACCTTAAGTAAAATCAGAATTCAGATTTAATTTGGAGAAACAGTCAGAATCTGTGAGCATACCTAGAGCTCTTGAATCCAAAAGCCCATCAGAGCAGGTTTTCTTTGGACGTTGTCAGGAGTTCAGAGGAAGAGAATGAATGAATACCTGTTATCATTTGGAATTCTTGGATTTGGTTCGCAACACAAAATTGTCAGAAACAAAAAAGGCAAAATGAAAACACAAAAATGTCAGAACCTCAGTCTGGCTGGACCTTAAAAACACCTGAAGTTCAGGAGGTTGGCTGTGTTTTACAGCTCAGGTGCTGATTGTAGCTCATTTGGGAAGGGTGAGAATATTTGCAGATGAATTTGTGGTTGTGATGAACTCAGGAATTCCTTGGCCAAATGGCTGGAGCAACTTCCTTTGAGCAAACCTAAGGCGAGGAAAGCCCCGTGTAGAGATCCAAGCTCAGATTCCCTTCTCTGACTCCAACCCGAGAAAGAAAAAGATCTTCCTTCAAAAAGATCTTCCTTCCTCTGTCACAGCAGATCACAGAATATCTCCCCCCTATTTCCATGTGATCTGAGGAATAGAAAGAGGTTGGATCCATGAAAAGCTGCCCTGGATCAATTAGCAGATGAAATCTGTGATGAGGAAAAGATCCAGAGATGAGAGGTTACAAAACTGACCTGTCTCACTGGTGCATCTTCCAGCATCATTCCCAGGAAGCAAATGTTAGCTAATGGAATAGGAGTGATGTTGTGGAATAGTGATATTCTCAGAAGTTGACTCCAGTTTGAAATTCCCACAGAATGCTTTCACTTTCCCTGGGCCAGGGGAACCCATAGAATGTATAAATTCTCTTCCCAAGGAAACAAAATTAACTAGAAACAGACCTTTAAAATCAGAACAAATATTTAAACAGAAGTTAAAATCTCCTTTTATCTGTTTCCTGCTTGTGGGTCAGCCCTTCCAAATCAGTTGAGCATCACTGTACATTGAATATAGCATAATGTATGTTAAATAGATTGGCAATTAGAATGGAGGGAAATGCTAATATTTGGTGATGTTACAAATGAGGTCATGGCTATTTTTTATCGTTTCTCCTAATAGAATTGTACATTCGCCTTTCAAAAATGTCAGTAAAAGGGCCATAGGAAAAGCTGTATAAATAAGGGTTTTTTGCAGTCTTTCTTATAGTGTATTTAGAATTTTGACATAATTTGAAATTTGTTCTATTTTAAATTTATTTCTTTGGTTTTTTTTTCCTCGTCTCTATTGTTGTTTTATGCTTGATGGTTGATTTGCACATAAATTCCTTCTGCTATGTTGAAAGTCACACGGGATCCGGCCCTTAGGGGAAATATTCACAAGAGATTTGGTAAAATATTGGTTTATATTTAACGGATTTTTCCACAGCAGCACAGAAATATTATGTCGTTATGGTCATTTTAGTTTTTCTCTGTTACATAATTGACAAAAGGTGGAGGGAAAGTGAGATCTTCAAATTTAGCTCATCAAAATGAGAAATGTTTCAGAAAATCCTAGAAGACAAGAAACATATTTCATTTTTTTATATGTAAATGAATCAAAACAGCATTCTGAAACTAAAACGAGATAAATACTGAAGTTATTGCCCAACCAGATATACCTTATGATGTCTGAATATTTATTCTTGCAGTGACAGAACAGAATTTAATCGTTGGTGGCAGGGAAAAAAAAAAGGAAATAAAACTAATGCTAAAATTTGCATTTATAGTATTTTTGGTGCCTTTAGTGTGGGATGCCCTATGCTCTGCTTTGGGATCACACATGGGCGTGGTATCTAACACAAAAAATATTGCTGAAAGTGAATATAGAAAAAAGAGAATATTTTAGTTGTGATTACTGCTCTGCAATCAGGGATGCAGCTGCCTATCAGAAAATCTGAGGTATCTAACAGGGACTTTGGGCCACCAAAGATCTCAGCCAAATAAAATGAGGATTTTTCTGAAGCTGAAGGCTACTCAGAAGGATAGACAGGGATTTCCAAATGTCTCCTATCCAAATGAACTTCTTTTACAATAAAAAATAACTGCTTTTAATGGAAATTTAATCCCTCTTTCACAATAGGTTTTTTTTCTTTTTAGAGAGGGAGGAAGTAGAGAAGAATCTTTAGACAAAAATACCCCAAAAAACCGAGCCACAAAATCCAGGATTCCCTCTTACATTCAGGCTGCAAACACATTTGCATTGGCTTTTAGCTGGAAAGCAATCTGGCACATAGAAACCAATAAATGGTGGGTTTCCAGTGGCTTCCACCTGTTAAAGAGTTGCAAGACAGCAGTAGCCTTTTCAAAGCCATTAATAATGCAGAAGGTCAATATCTAAACAGATATATTGAATTACACTCTGTATCATTATAATAGCCAGACTTTTTGTATCACAGGTGATTTTTTTTTCCCCCTGCCATTTGACCCTTTCAAAGCTAATTAAAAGACACAGTTTGGGTTTTTTGATAATGTTAGGGATACTGTTGTGCTGTTTATCCCAGTGGTTCCACTCCTCAAAATGGATAAAAAAAGACACTCTCCACTGCAGCAAAGTGTGTATTGATTTTTGTTAACTTTGCAGCTCCAGTCACTCAACAAAACTCCCCAAACACCAGAAGATCAAAAAAGTTAAACCCAAAAGTCTTCCTCAAAGAGCATTTCCACAACAGCGAGAGTATTTCACAACAGTAATTTTTTTTTTTTCTTCAGATTATTATAAATTTATGTGGGTTTGGAGGTATAGAATGCATAGAAGCATTAGGAGTTCAGGGTTGGTGCTCTGCAGTGATCTGCAATATTTCAATATTACAATCACTTGGTTGCTGAAAAGGTAAAGAATCAGGGAGTGCATTCATTTGCTGTTACGCATTTCCCCCATATGTTTTAAAATCCATAGTAATATCAAATTCCAAAGCCAGGAAATCTGCTGTCGGCGTCTCCCAGTGACATTTTCTGTTTGTGTAGAGGAAAATCAGGTCAAACCAAGCCACTAACAGCATCACAGCCCTGTTTCTGCAAAATATTTTGTCACTACAGAATGTGGTGATTTCGTTGCATGTGTTCCAGTTTTCTGAATTTAGTGATTGATCTCAGGGTGTTCGAGAGCTGAAGCTTTGCTGTCTGAGACCTTAAACAACACTGACTGTAGAGGTTTAATCCAAACAATGTTGCCTTCACTGGTAATTTAATCAGACCCTAAACACAGATCACATAAAGTTGAGTGACTTACATCAACAGGGAGGGATCACTGATAGTCTTCACAATAATAGAGAAGCACAAAACCTGAAATTTAAGGAAAAAAAATTAAATTAGAATAAATTCTCTTCTACTCGAAACTGTAATTTTAATATGAAGTTCCTTCAAAATCCACTCATTTTCCTTTTCAGCTAACTTATTTGGTTTAATTAGCAGCAAACACTCCAATGATTCCTGTCCAACAAAGGAAAATTCCGTAGTTCAAATCTCTCTGAAGGAAAATCCCATTCATTTAAATACAGGAATTACAGTTGCAAAATGAAGCAATTTTCCTTAACAATCTGTGAGCCAAAATGTCCTTATTGGAAGTTAAACTGCCTTTGAGTGGAAGATATTATTTTTCCCAAACCATTATGCCTGTTAGCCAGGAATAGACAGAAATTTCCTTTGGAAACTACCTTCTAAAGGGGTAGTGAAAAATTCATGATGATGATGATGATTAATATTATTATCCATAATATTAATAGTAATAACAAGAAGGAGCAATCCTGATTTCGCTAAACAGGGAAAATGTTGGTTCTGAAAATATACAAGGGCATCAACTCTCTGGTTTTGGGAGGCGGAGAGAATTGGCAGCAGGGAGGTGAAGTCAGACACCACAGCTTCACGTGAGTTCTGTGATTCAGGTCATGGATTAGAGCGGGTACGGAGGCTGAGCCCGGGAAATGTTCCTGCTCTGCTCTGCTCTGCTCAGCCCATCCCGTGTGTGACGTGTAAATTCAAACCCATGGCTCTCGAGTACTGTGTGTGACACTTCCTCAGGTTCCTACTGACACGCGGGTATTGCCAAAAATATCACGTCCAACTTTGCACAAAGCTCCACAGGCACAGAAATATTTGTTATAAAACATTTGTCTTCGGAGGAGAACACTGGGCTCCAGGAGAGAGGGGTTTTTATGTTCCAGATTTCCCTGTCAGAGATTACGCCGTCTCACAAAACGTGTGCTGAGCCTCTTTGGCAAAAACCTTTCCCCTTAATATTTGATGTTTGCTTAGTTTTGTTTGTTTGCTTGGTTTTATTGCTGTCAGTGTTATTTCTGGTGACTACATGACTCAGAGGGACTAGAAATAAAATTAGAGACTTTCACCTCTAGGTCAACGGTTTCATTCTGGCCCAGAATACAGGGACCTATGTAAAATAACTCATTGATCTCACTCCAGTTCCCAGTTGGCAAGTGTGCGTATCACAGACTCTATCATTAAAAAGGGCAATAAATTGTCATCCTTTGCAGCAGTCCCAGAAGTGAGCTCAGTGTTTGCGTTGGCCTTGCTGCTGGATCACCCTCTCCAGGAGGGTGTGTGAGGAGCTGGGGGGTCCTGGAGGTGGGGTTTCCTTTCTCCCTCCTGCTTTCCCAGCTGGAAAGCAGAACAGGGGACTGGATTTTGCAGTGCAGCCTCCCAAATCCATAATACACCTTTTAGCCAGGTAATCAGATGTAATTTCATCAGCACACACTGCTTGCTAGCCAAGGCTTTGTTGTCCAGAGGACGTGGCCTTGATTTGCATCATGTTCCTTCTCTCCCCACTAAACACCATTTGCATTTCTCCCTAGTCACGGGGGTTCCAAATAAATTGCCAAATTCATGGAGGAAAAAGGTGCAGAGACACAAAGGATTGGGTAGCTCCATCTTTAAAATTACCTGTTTGACCTGCTGCTCCCAGAGGCCGGCTCTGAGATAGCAGCTCTCTCCCCCACTGAGATCAGAGCCTGGACCTCTTCCCTCAAATGAAACACAGACAAAAAAATGACATCGCTGTGATCCATAGCAGTAACAAATGCTCCTGGTTCTACAGAAAGGTTGGGGTGATGCCATGATGATTTTTGTCTTTTCTTTTATACTCCTGTTATACTGTTTTGCAACTTCTGTATTCTTGGTGCTTTTTGCCTACATTCTTGGACTTGTTTGTTAAGCTAAGAGACGAAACATTTTAGAGGCTTTGCAGTTAGGGTGCCAGTGTGCCCAGGCCCCAAGGTCCTCTCCAGAACACATTTTGTAAACTAAGATAGAACCATCCAGGGGAAGGTTCCTTGGGGAGGGGGGCTCATTCGAGCCTCTCATTGGGGAATTTTTGATAGATATGCTAATTAGTAAGACCTAGAATGTAAGACCAGATATAGAGGAGGGGGATTGCGGTGGCCATTGCGGGGGTGCATGGGGGTGTATTCGACCTGGTCGTGGTGCACCTAAGGATCCTTACAGTAAATACCAAGGTAATGCCCTTTTCCCCTTCTAACTGTGCTCGCCTCTTGATTTTAAGACCAGGAAAAGGCATCGGGGGGGGAGCTATTACATTTAATTTTTGGCATTATTATTGATCCTAACAGGTGTTTTGAACTGAAGACCCCCATGGCTTGTACAGGCATCTGTACAAACCCTCAGTTTAAGCTACAACAGAGGCGTCACTGGCGTTCACTAAAGAGCTATCCAACCTCCTTTGTACATCCCTGGATGCTTGTAATCCTCCATTCTCCAGCCCATCGCACGACCAGGAGCGTTTAGCCGGGGATCTCAGCAGCACAGCTCCGTGCTGGGTTAATTTATTTCCCTTCCCTCTCCGTCCTGCGGGTTCACCACCACTTTCCCCTCGCGTTTGTGCGTGGCTGCGGCGCTGTGCTGGCATGACCGAGTGCTGCCGGCTCCCGCTGGATCTGGGATCGTTCGTCTTCCGTGATCCGGGCTGGCTGCACCACACGGCAGCACGCAGTGACAGTAATTTGCACTGATCTGCCCCCACTGCTAGTCCTGCTGCTGCAAATAGCAATTGATTATAATGCTGTAGTGTTATTGACTGTCACTATGAACACAAGCTTTATTTCATTTTTAAAGTAACACGCCGCAGATTTACTTAGCAGACGCGGAGCAGTAACAGCAATGAAAAAAGAATAAAATAAAAAAAGGAACAAAATCAAAACAATTTGAGGCGGGGAAGAGGCAGAGGCAGCATTGCATAAAACACCGGGAAAATTAATTAATGTTACCAGATGATTATGATACTGCAGATGAGCAGAAAAGCTGTAGAGGGTGTGAAGGGACGAATCTGTCCATATTTCAGAGAAACAATGCTGATTTACATCACCTGAGGATCTTGCTTGAAGCATTCAGGTCATGGAAATCTCTCAAATCCATCAGGATGTAAAGGAAAAAAGCGAGCCTATAAAAATCATCATTATTGTCAAAATCTGATTCTGCTGAGGCAGCAGAATGCATTAATGCTGCACTGGATTTGCCCCTTCTTCTGCTTCTCCCTCCCCTCAGTTCAGGATACAGTTTTTGATCCAGGTTGTTAAAAGAGATCCTATTTCATACATCCCTACGTTCTCTTTCTGAATCTTATGTTCTTAGAGCATTAATCTGCAGGATTGTCCCTAGAGTCCATTTGAGATGGGCGCAGAAATTTAGTTCAGGTAATTATCCTTTCTTTTCAAGTGAATTAAGAAACCAGGAATTCCTGCTTATCTGACAGAAGTGTAGATTTCCCTCCTTAATGCTTGTCACCTGCGAGACAAGTCACACAGGTAAATCTCAAACTGTGCCTTTGTGCCCCGTCTAAAGTGGATTTTGGATGTCTCTGCGGAGTAATGCTCCAAGGACGTTATAGTTCAGAGGAAATGGTAATGTCTGTGTATAAAATGTGAATTACTTTAATAGGCTTTGGCAGCACAAGTCTCAACAAGACGATCCACCCCTGCTAATCTAGAGCGTACGGTTTTTATCTCTTTTTTTTTTTTTAAAAAAAAAACCGAATATAATTTCTCTAAGCTGCAATTTATAATGCTAACGTTTTACCTTCATTAAGGAGGGGAAGAAAGCTTCTAAGCCACTCTATTGAGCTGCTGGAGAACGTCTTACATTGAAATTCTGATCTAGAGATAGGCACAATCCATCTGCTTTGCATACCTTTGCCCTTTAAACCAGTGTTTGTGATATAAAGAAGCACACAGCTTGCAGAGTAGCTGGTAAGTCTCCTATCCGTGATTTTTTGGGTTGTTCTTTCTTTTTTTTTTCGCATGTAAGTGCAAAGTCAGATTTGTTTCCTTCCCTCCTTTAAGGCAAGACAGCTTCTGTATCCTCAAAAAAACTACCTTTGTGTGGAATCACTGGTGTGGTGGTGGTGATGTTGCTTATAACAGCACTAAATATGGAAGATTTATCCTTTTTTTGTGTTTTAGGTTCCATTTATCCATTTTATGTGTCTTTATTTAAGACAAACTGCCTAAAGGTTGTCCTTTTTATTGAAAAAATGAGAGAGTAGGGATGGCTGCACCTCAAATGGGTCACAAATCCTGCTTTTGCTGACTTTGGGGTTTGTTTCGTGGGGTTTTGTTGTCGTCTCCTTATGATTTGCTTTTTGCTCTGCAATGCTTTGATTAAGATAATGCAGTGGTACATGTGGTAAGTGTGGTATATGGTAGGGAACCCAAAATCCATCTCTTCATTCCTCAAGTGCCTCTTGCTCCCTGTGGCCCATGGGGTTCCTACACGAGCAGACCACAGGATCCTGCAGAAGATGCCCTGGTTCCCATCCTAAACTGGGGTGCAAATCTTCATGCAGCTGTAAGCCAGCCAAGACCATAAAAAATGTCATGGTCCTGCCTTTTAAAGAATTACTTCTTGTGACTGTAATATGCTGAAGATGGGAGGAAGGGGGGAAGAAAAGCTGCATTTGAGGGGTTTTCCTTACATATGCGTTTCAAACAGAGGGATCTTTTTTAAAAAGGAAATTACAGGTATCACTTGTTTTACAGCTCTTCCACAGCTGAAATTAAAGCTTAAGCAGCTATGTATTTATCAATTAGCATTATTTCGCTATCCCTGTCTGACTCTCTGTATTGTTGTAACTCCATCAAATAGTCATTTGCTTTTTTTATGGTAATAATCCCTTCAAATTCACTCCTTTCATCTGGATCCCTGTATGTTATTTGTTGTTCTGCTAAATCCCTATTACAGAGGCCTAGGAGTTCCAACGGCCTGATGAATAATTAGAAATGTTTTATCCCTAAGCTTCAAAAGGGTGCTAGAAATAATTATAAGCAAACATTTTATGTAGCATTCCGTATCAATCCTATCCCGGCTTTACGTTGTTTGTGCTTTAGGTAGGAGGGAGAGAGGGAGATCCTGGTTTCCAGCTCCCACAGCCCAAAGGGGACACATGTTGACGTTGCTGAGAGCTTTTGGCTTCCCTCTCCCCTCTTCTACTGCTGGTGGGATGCTTAGTACATCCCAGGCACCTCGTGGCACCTTGATTTTACAGGAGTGTGGTTAATTACTGGACAAACAAAATGAGCTTCATTATTTTATCAGCAAATAATGATAAAATATCTCTCGTATCAGCAGCGTGACCCACAGGCCTGCACTGTGAGTAAATAATGCCGTGTCAAACCGGACAGGAGAGCTCAAGTTTTGCAAAGTGAGAGTTGATTATCTAGTCCAGACTAGATGTGGCAGTGCAGCCTTGTTCCCTAGCAAATTCTGGGAGCTGTAGCAGCTCTAGCTGTCCTTCAGCAGACCAGACTCACGCCACAAAGTTTTTTACACAGAAGGCAAGGAGAGAGAGCTGCATCTCGAAAGCCTACAAAACTAATTGGAACACACCCAATGTCATTACATTTGACAGCGTTTTGAGAAATACCCAATCACTTTGTCATCAATTTTCAATTTTGTCAAGAGAAAGTAGCTTTTCATTGGCAAACAACCTGCTGTCCCCACAGTATTTGTGAAAGTGTCCTGGCAGAGAGTAGTGTCATCTCCAAGAACATTTTTCAGGCTCACTTTCTCTATAAAACTTTTATTGAGGAGTTTTTAAAAAAAATCCTTGAAAATTGTGTTAAGAGGAAGGGTTTTCATCCTGAAGATACCAAACCCAGTTATGGCCCAGTATAACAAAGGACATAAATACATGATTAACTTTAAAACTTGTCAACGATCCTTCTAGGTTTCTGCCAAAACCAGCACAAGTTTTGGTGATGAGGAATTTTATCTGTTCACTTCAAAGATACTGTGAGAGTGTAATGTTGAAAAAGAATGAATTGACGTTAAAAAAGGGAGAAAAGAATTTGTGTTTATCAATCAATATGACGAGGATTCATGTGTGAAAAGCAAAGAACAGTGTGCCCAAGGGTAGCACAGTGATACCTTTCTACCAATCCGCTGCTCCTTTTGTCTCTTTCCCTCTGAGGGGAATTCATTCATCCTTGCTCTTACTTTTCCAGAACAAAAGACGGTCTGATTCAGGGCCTGATTTGCTGGAGATACATATTTTTAACCTATTTCTATATTTTTATCACTTTGTTGCTTTTAAGAGCAGATCCCTAATATTGCCATTTCCAAACCTGCACGTTGTGAAGTTGTGGCATGAAGAAATACGTGAGAGGGAAACCAGATTTATTAGAGGTGGTTTTCAGTGTTTGCAACACATGGACTCTGTAAGAACCTATGGAAGCATTCTGGCTGGCATGGCAGAGAAGAGCAGGGGGCTTACCAGTCAGCTGGTGGACTCTCCCTAGCCCAGGGACAGCACTGCCGAACTCCACAAAAGAAAATCTTCCTTTGATGGGCCCTCCGGCAACCCTAACAGCCACTGGGAGATCTGAAACTCTGTGGCTGCCCCCTCCCTGGAAGTGTCCAAGGCCGGGCTGGTGGGGTTTGGAGCCACCTGGTCCAGCAGCAGGTGTGCTCCGTGGCAGGAGGTGGAACGAGATGGTCCTTAAGGTCCCTTCCAGTACTGCCTCTTTGCTCCTGGTGGGAAATTGTGACACTTCCTGTAGGTCTCTTCCTCACCTCTGGAGGTAAAATTCGGACTAAAGTTGAAGTGAATTATCTCAAAACCCTGTCTTCCACTGCACAGGCAACAGGGAAATGGTTTGGAATTCTGAATGAGCTCTGTAAGAACCCAGTGGCTCGTTAAAATCACAGATTGTAGAATCTACTATTTTTCAGTTTGGAGTCAACTCCCCTCTGACTTTGCCCCTCCAAAAAATAACTTTAAAAAACAACATTGTTTGGAAACATTGCAAACCCACCAAACCATATTTTATGTGCATCGAAAAGCTTATTTGCTTTTTTGATTAATATGCAAATGACGTGTGCTCCCAACTTTCATCACCGCTTAAATACTGTACAAGCATCGTAAATAACCTGCCCATTCAAGTTTTATCTTGTCCACTTTACATTGCACTGCTCTTGTACAGGAAATGGATTGTATTTAATATTGATGGCTCTGTATGTGTCATTTAATCGTCCCTATTGATTGGATTTCATCAGAGTGGGGGGCTTGGACAGAAGCTTTGATTATACTGTAAGGAGCCTTTGCAGTTTTCTGTTACTCAACACCATATCAATGCACCTTCTGGTGTGATATCACTTTCACGATCAATACCTGGAAAGAAAATAAAAAAGAGGCCTCCAGGAAAGGAAAGGGAAAAAAACCCCTGAATCAGCCTCTAATTCCCTTTCTGCACATAGATTAAACCTCTGCAACTCAAAGACCATTTATTGTGTGGTTTAACATAAGAAACGGGGGGGAAAGAAAAAACCTGAAAGAGTCTCCGTGGGTTGTTTGTTTAATTTCTACATCATTTTTTATTTATAAGTGTCAACTGTTCCTTTCAGTGTCCCTGGCTGATGTTTGATGGTGCGTAATTTTTAACAGTTGCATGTCATGTCTCAGTTAACTGTTTCTCTTGATCTAATAATAGTGCTATAAACATATTATTTGATCAAATAGATGCACGGGGGACGTTTTGCTTTTCAGTGTTCTTTCTGCTGAGAATGGAACACCTTAGAGCTTTCAAAGAACATCCTTAAACTGACACTGTCCCATGGTAGCTCGGCCTCATCCTCGCTCCAGAGCCAGGCTGGTTTGTGCTCCTCCATCCCAGCCTCCCAACACCAACCCTAAGAGCCAGGCAGCAGGAAACAATAATTCCCTGAGGAATATTAACACACAGCAGATGGGTATTTCATAGTGCTGGTGAGAGGGTTTCCCCATCTGGGCATCCTCAGCTGAAATGCAGGCGCTGACGTGCTCGTAAATCCAGCTCCTGGGAGGATGACAGAAAACATCGTTCCAAGTTGTATCAGAGTGAGGAGAACATACACAGCTCCTCCAGAGTTGTTTGTGCTCTGGTTCTCCTCGTTCATTGTCCTGAGATGAAAGGGAGTTTATGGGCTATTTATGAGCCTCTCTTCTTTTCCAGCCTGGTGACCCTTTAGGTGAGATGCAACCAATATTTAAGGATAATGATAATGTTAGTAGCTTGTTTTTAAAGGAAAGTGGATTTAAAACTTCCTTTTGGAGTAGCGAGGGTGTCACCAATGAAGTCTCTATGGCCATGGATGCGTGGTGCTCTGGGAGAACGGGAAAATGCAGGTTGAACCTTGACATAGAGAGTGGTGCCATGGGAAAAATGAGTTAATTTTGGTCTAGATTGCAGTGACAATTTAAAACTTCCGACACAGACCTTGACTAAGTTTTCTTGGCCCTTCCAGATGAGTGACCAATGGTTTCTTAGGAATAACTGCTTTTTAAAATGTATACTCCCGGGGAGATCAGTGCATTTCTGTTGTCACAGGGCTAACCTGACACTCTAGTTTTGCATAGAAGTACTTGTTCTTTGGCTCCTTAGAACAGGGCAAAGGGATTTGTGTTCAATAGGCAGAATGGTGACAAACACGAAAAATACATGCCTTGTGTGCCTAACATTCATCAGAGAGGGTTACAAAGCCACGTGTGGCACTTTCTGCTGACAGACACCCCCAGATCTGCCCAGCAAAGACACAGGCACAGAAACCAGTTGAGGACTGACCAGACAATCCGCGTTTCTTTGCTCCATCAAACGCTCTGAGCGATTCTTTTGAGTTTTATAAGCAAGAAAGGGCAGAAACTGTCAGAGACAAACTGTATTTCCTTACGTGGAGTGACGCCGAAGATCTTGGGCTGGTGGCACTCTGGCGTGTGCCAGAGGAGAGCAAGCAGCGTGTCAGTGGGACAATCTGAGTCTCAGCGTGGAGGAGAGAACTGGAGAAGGCTGCCTGAAGTGACAGGTATTTACCCAAAAGGGTACAGACGGATGCAAGCATCTGAGCTGCTAGACTTGAAGGATCCTCAGTCTAAAAAACAAAAGTGTGGTGTTAGGAAAGTGCAGTGCCTGAACAGATGTAACTTACTCATAAAAAGAAGTGCCTGTAGGCTTCCTACCAAAGCCAGAAGTGACTTCTAGCCCTGAAAAGACCTCCACTGTGACAACTGGGATTTTGAAAGGTATTTTCTCTGCCTCCCTGTTGTTGCATTTCTCTATTTGAATAGTTGTATTAACATATTTCTGGCAAAACTTGTAGAGAAACAGCAGGTTTAATGTAGATACTGCCAAACATTAATGGAACCTTAATTTTCCTGGTTACAGATAGGTATTTGCAAGCAAAAATAGATTTGAGGAGTTACACCAAAGAGGGAATGGGATTGTATCGTGTTTGTTCTGGTGAGTCCCGTCATTGAATTTTGACAGAGAGCTTTCTTGTGAACAAACCCCAGTAATTTATTAAAAGTAGACTAATGAATGTCCAGTGATAAGGAAAACAAATACTTTATTCAGCAGTTTTTCACCTGGAATTATCACAACTCCTCCTACCCAGACCTCTAGGGAAAGAAAGAATGAATTTTGGAGTCCTTTGTCAAGGGTTTATATAGGCCCAGAGGGGCCCCACAACTCTCCAGAACAAACCATTATTGTTCCTCTGATATCAAGGACCAAGGATTAGGTAAATGTGGCCTAGTGGAGTCAGAATGTGCTGTGGTGAAAGTTGTGCACAAATCTGGATGGGTTTGGAGCTCTCCCAAAGAAGTTCGGAGGATAAATCGCCGCACTGCATGACGTACAAGTGCAATGCAAAAATACCTGAGGGTGAAAACACTCCCGTATTTCTTTAGAGACTTGTGGAGGGTATCCACCTATATGGATGAATTCAGCTCTCAAGATCTTTCATAGTGATGTCATGGTGTTGATGAGCCAGACCTTCCTTGTCCCATGTCATGTGCCCTCCAAATATGTGCTTGATCACCTTCATTGTTGAGAAAACACATGGAAACTCAACAAAATGGCAAAATTAAAACTGAGTGTCCCAATATGAAGATGGAACAAATAGAAATACATTCCTGAATTAGAACTATGTTTATTTAAACGTGGTCTTAATATTGGAAGATTCTGTATAAAATAGCAGTTGCATCATGAATACCGAAATAATTTCATGTCACTAGGTAATAGTGATATGCTCAGTATAGGGTTCTCCTTTAACTTAATTTTTCAAAGTTAATTTAATTATAATGACAGTTAGACTGGATCAGCCCACCCAAAAATAACTATTAACCCACTGGACTGTTGCATTTCATTGGGCATGGTGCTTGTCAGGAGAGAGCCACGGCCGTCAGGGACAATGCCCAGCATAAGGAAATTGGCAAGTGATTTATCAGAAACAATTAATTTGGCAATTTTAGACAACAACTTCAGAACTTTATTTAATACTACTTGGAAGTAGTAGAAAGCACTGAAATACTTGCTGAAGTAAGAGCTTTGAACTGCACATTCTTGTGTCTTCCGTTGGATCATCTTGTCTTCTGCTGGACACCTTTTTGCCCACTGCAGCTGATGCACACTCTTGTGCTGGATTCTGCAAATTCCTCTCCTGTGGGGCTACTGAAACCACAACACCCCCCCCAGTAATTACCAGATGGAGATGATGCTTGGTCAGAACCAACCTGTGCCACATTCGAGTTGGTGACCTAGAGGTGAAAAGCTTTGATTCCCATTAACAACACTTGGAGCCTCTCTGACCTCCAGGGTGTGATTAAAAGCCCGTTAAATTCCCTCAGTAGCTTTGGCTGGTATTGTTTCCGTTTTGCATTATTGTTGTGTGTTGTTTGATAATCTAATCATATTATTTGATGAATTTAAGGCACGAGCATTTTTCTGCTCCGCCTTCAAGAATTCAGCGTGTTCAGAGCTCTCCTCACCTAGGAAATGTCGTTGTTTCGCTCTGTATTTCTCAGTGGCTGAACAAACCGCTTTCCTTTGTCTCATTGCTCAAAATAACAAATGTCAAAGCTTGGAACCTGGTAATTTGGCAATTTTAGACAATCGCCTCATAACCACGTTTCAGTACACCTTTGAGGCGGTGGAAGTTCAAAGGCTCTGCGGAGCCGAGCGTTGCTTTGCCTGTTGCTATGAGTCATTTGAAGTAATTGGTCCTGTCTGATGTATGTTTTGAACTGAGGAAGTAGCGCTTTATTACCACAATCAGATACAGGTTTTTAGCTAAGGAAGTGGAGTTTTCCTCGCAGATGTAGATGTCTGCTTGATAAGGCAGAAAACACACAGATGTGCCTCTCCGCACTGGGGAAGAGGTGTGGAGAAGGAGCAAACACAAGAGCTGAGAAAATTCCATGAAGCTACATGAGAGGGGATTTGGAAGCCTTCCCAGTAAGAAAATTTCTCAAAAGCAAGAAAACTTGCCTTTTAGAGAGATAAATACTTAAAGTTTTATATATCAAACAAATACTGCTATCATCGGATTTTCAAGTGCCCAGACTGGAGAAAAAAATCAGATTAAGGACTCTGAAGGTATTTTAAACAATGTTTAGCCTAATTTTAGGCTCAGCATCAGGAGTCTGATGTTCCATTTCCCATAAACATGCGCTCACTAACAGTTCTAAAAGTGGGGGGGTTTAAAATTCGATATTGTAAGGTATCACTGCTTGTTAAGGTGGTTTTGGGGATAATGCAATGTAAGATTAAAGCTCAGAATTTAGTTTCGCTCTTATCAGTGACTAATGCCTGATGTACTGTGAGGAAGTACCTCACTCTTGTAAATATTTTACTAAAATTAGAAAAAGAAAAGTCCTGCCAGAACCACATCTATGCTTTTGGACATGCATAAGAGCATCCCACAGAGCTGAATGGATTCTCTGCTCCCCGACAGAGAAGTGTTGAGTTGTGACCCTGGCCTGGCGCTTGCCAGCTC
Source organism: Machaerirhynchus nigripectus (assembly GCA_013397975.1). Taxonomy (NCBI): domain Eukaryota; kingdom Metazoa; phylum Chordata; class Aves; order Passeriformes; family Dicruridae; genus Machaerirhynchus; species Machaerirhynchus nigripectus. The sequence continues at coordinate 587,567 of VZRQ01001131.1, forward strand.
CTGGAGGGCAGAAACCTTGTGCTCAGATGTGCTGAGCTCAGTCCATCCATGTGTGCCACAGATAGGAGTGGGAGAGCAGTTTTTGGCCCTGGGAGGGCTTTCCTTTCTCAATCCCCTTCTGAACTGCTCCCACTGGCTGTGGGGGGTCTGTGTCATGCCGTGTCCAGTGGACCCTTCAGTGCTGGTCTCCTCTTGAGGCAATGACGGTGCTGACGGTGGGTGCGCACAGTATTCATTACTGAGAAGGACCTTTTCTTTCCCCCAGGCAGAGAAATCTTGAGGAGGAATCTCTGCTGCCACTGCTGCCTTGCAGAGGCCAGAGAAGAACAGTAAAACTCCGAATGGTAACGGGGAATATCCATTTCAGTTTGCGAGTGGTGTCCAGAGTAGATTAAGGAAAGAAAGATTCGTATTTCAAAGGCGAGGGAGACCTTGGATATGCTGGTGTATGCTTTTGAGTGGAAAGCCAGTACAGCAAGAGTGGCAGACTCAGGTATTTTGTAGCACCTTTTTTTTCTCTTGCAGGTGGGTGGCAGAGTACACAAGTGGCTCGGGTCCAGCCAGTTTCAATAGATCAGCTCCTTTTATCAGTTTCACGATAGCGCATTTACTTAATATCGCATGGAACAAAGTAAATGCCTGCTAGGAAAGGCTGGGCTGCTGCTCAGCTGACAAATGAGCTGGCCAGCCTGCTGTATCTCCTCTGTGCCCCTGTGTATTTACCTGCACTCCCACCTCGGCCATCATTTTTCTCTTTCCCATCTGGGCTCGGGTTGCTTTGGCCAAGCGACACCTTCACAAATCAAAGCATTGCATGTGCAGACTTTCCTGGTGAGAGAGGCAAGAAGTTTTGCAGCAGGAAAAAGGAACATGTGGGCACGGGTTTGGGAGGAGAACTCAAGAGCTGGGCTGACCCTCATGTCCACAGCAGTCAGTGCAAGGTCATCTTTTTACTCTTTAAGAGCTTTGGCCGGTGCGTTGGGTTTAGTTTTCATCCGGGTGAGCGTAACAAGCTCTTAGCTCAGCCTGCGTTTTGCCCACACAAATATTCAGATATAAATATTTGAAGATCTTTCCTCCTTTAAATTAATTTTCAGTTTTGTACTAGATCAATGGTAAGGGAACAAAATGATCATAGCAAAGATTGTGGAGAGATGGGCACTGATAGCTTTGATGATGTCTCCAGTGTTTTTTGACTGTTGAAAACATCACATTTCCATTTAATCTAATGAAACGGGGTCTGATCTCATCCCCCATTTGTGCCCATCACAAAGCTGTCACACATTTTGATACAATAAGAATATTCTTATGATCAGTGAAGTTGCCAAACCAAATTATGGGGATGGTAGGTTAACCCAGTCTCCTGCCCCTCTCTGAGAGCTGCTGCCACACACAAGCACAGAAACCTTCTTGCTCTGCAGCAACAGGGACTTCTCCTTCTTTATATGCTTTCTGTATTGTAAAGATAATTAATACTTATTAATATGTATATAGACTTTATTCTGGATTTTTTTTCCTTTTTAAATTTATCTTTTTTATTTTTAAGCACTTTGGCTCAGTAATGGGTTTCTTTACAGTAATGGGTGATTGCATTTTTTTGTCTAGGAGAGCACCATGAACACAGTTAAAGGGGCAGAAGTGCAGCAGTTTGTCAGAGCTGTTCCAGAAGCTCAAGTAACAGTTTACCCACATTTCTCCTGGCAGGTCGTGAGCATCCTTTGAAAAGGAAAACCTCACCAATAACTTACGAAGTAAGTTGGTGAATCAAAAAAAAAAAAAAACCCACCACATTTGGCCTCTGCCAACCCCAGGAAACTGGAATATTACTAAAACTGGAATTTTATCTCTTCTGCGGAATGAACTCAACATCCAGATGTGGGCACAGGATCCACCAGCACTCCTCTAAGCCAGCGGGGATCCTTGTATTGTAAAAATAGAATCACATTTCAGGCTTGAGTCTATTACACAGCAGCAGTTCCTGTTGAGAGCATCTCCCGGCATCCAGCTCAGTGATTTCAAAAGAAAAAAAAAAAGCCTCTGTGGCACTGATTAATGGAAAGGCCTGGATATACTGGTGGATCTGGAAAGCATCTCGTAATCTCTGACAGACAAGATGTTTCTTATTCTGATGGGATTTGATCATTGTTTATGAAATTATGTGAGTGACATCGCATCACTGTTATTTTTATCCTGGCATTACAGCTGGTCTAATAATTTGGATAATAAAGTTACTTATTTTGGCAATAAATCATCAAATGTATCCAGAGTTCTTATCAACATTTTCATTTATTAATATTCCTTGTCAGAACTCTTATCAATATTTTTCCACATTTGTTTTTCTTTCAGAAATCTTCTGATTTAAACTTGTATTAAACTTGTATTAGTGCAAAGCAGTTGATTTATTTGAAATGGTGACATCATTTTACTCCAGTCTGTAGAAGTTTACACTTTGCCTAAATTAAAGTGTCCGCACTGACTTCAGCAGGAATACTTCCAGTTTATCAAGTGCCTGTTTGAATATGTATTTTTTTATTATACACCAAATTTTCATTTCTGTCTCCATATGTAGATGTAACTGTGTTTGAACCTGTGCGAGCATACAATTGTATTCCTCATTTTCCCACGTAGTTTCTGACTGTTTGTCCTTTCCGTTTCCACAGGATAATCACAGAATCATTAAGGTTGGGAAAGACCCTCCAAGAGCATCAAGTCCAGCTTTGTAAACACATTTGAGGGAAATATTTACAGTAGTTTTATGGATAAAAATGTTGTTTAAGAAAAACCAAAAAAAGCAACAAAAATAACTGAAAATTATTAAAACTTGTAATAACGTTTCTCAAAATTCCTGAAAAATAGGAGAACCCCTCAGTAGAACAATCTCTCTGATAGCTGGATGGGTGAAGGACACATTTTTGCTGGGAAGGGAGAATCCAAACCCATTCTGAAGGAACAGGAGGTGGGGTACAAACACCAGACCTGACTCTACCGTAGGTCAAGACCAGCCACCTACTACCAGTAGTAACCCAGATTTCGAGGAAAGCTGAGGACACCCGTGAAATAATTAAAATTTCCTTCCTGAAATAATTACCAGCACAGGAAAATGAAGACATTCTGTGGATGAGCAGACCATTGCAGGCTGAACATGATCGATTCTATGTGGAGAGTTAATAATTTATCATTAAGGAACAAACCGAGAAAGAATTTATCCTGTCAGTTCATGCAGTGGGGATAAAAGGAGATATTTGTTTAGTCCTGTTTTTCCAACAATAAAATTTGGGTTAATTTACAACAGCAGTTCCATGGAGATGTCTGCTCCTTAAAGGGAGGGAAGGCAAAGAGGGAACCATGGAGCAAATATAATTGTCTTGAAAGCTGTGGTTTAACAGAAACAAGCCTGCAAAAGCTTCCTTGAGCCGCTGAGTTAAGCCCAGCCCCTCCTTCTCTCACTGTATAAAATTCTCACCAGAGCTCACTCTGAAAGAACTGGATGTAAATATAAATCTTCAGCTGAAATACAGCAGAAGTTCTACAAACCCCAGCATGTTCACATCTGTCACAGCCACTTTGCATTCAGATTTTCAGAAACTTGTGTTACAGCTCAGCCATCAGACTTGATTTTCCTATCACCTTGAACACCTAAAAAGGTTTTGGAGGCATATGTATTTTTTTCCTTCAAATCATAAAGCAATTTAAGTCCCGTTGGTTGAGCCCTGATCCGGCTCATATTTAGCATGTGCTAAATTTCACTCGTATAAACAACCCCAGAATTGACAGCGGGGCTTCAAAATGCCATTTTGTGCCTCTGAATATTGAAAAACGTGGCTGGTTTAAAAATACCCATCAGTCTAACCAGCACAGCACAATGCAAAGTGTGTCAGTCCACTGACAGAGAGGAGAAATAGATGGAGAGCGTCTCTTTCAGTGCGCACGGACGGCGATCAGAAGGAATAATGTCACTCCTGGCGTTGCTCGTGCATGGGAATATTGGTGTTTGCTCTCGGAGACGGTGGCTGTGACACCCAGCTCGTCCTCAGCAGGGGTGTCACAGCCACCCCTCACCCTGTCCTCGGCAGCAGGGGACCGAGCTGGAGCCCAGGGAACAGCTCCCAGTGATACCCACAGGTGAAAATGATGAAAACACGTTCGGCAGTTGCGGTTCCTTCAGTCTATCGGCTACATAAAAGGCATTTGTAAAAGAAGCCTAAATACATATTTAACCAATTGACCAGAATGGCACTGAAGGAGTTTCAGCATATTTTGAAAAATTGCCTAAATACATATTTACCCAATAGACTGGAACAGCTGCTTCAGAGTCTCTCTGGTCTCTTGGGTCTGTAATACGTGTTTTTAAAAACTGCCTGGCTATATATTTACCCAATAGACCAGAACAGCTATTAAGTAAATAATACACATTATATAACTGTCAATGATTTTTTATTCCCCCCCATCCTTTTTAAAAATAATAGAATAAAACAAATTTTAAAGGATAAAAATTTAAACATAAGGCATTTATTAAGATTGTGAAAGGTCTGGAGTCTGGGGTTGGTGTATGTATGTCACATTGTAGAAGATATCTCAGATCACCAGAGTGCTTTTGTGTGTGTGTTTAAAGTACAGGGCACTGTCAAGTACATCAGAGCCTGGGGTGCTTAATATAGAAGATAGAACAGCAGTTGGGAGTTGGAAAGGTCTGGCAGAAGAGAGGGGAGGGAAAAAAAGGGAAGATATGAATCATAAATTCCCAGGAAGGATGGGTAAATCAAGCAGTTGATTTTGAGAAAGCCTAAAGATAGTACATGAAACATTGCAAAAAAAAAAAAAAAANTATCTCAAAAAAAAAAAAAAAAAAAAAAAGGAAGAGGGCTGGCACCATGGCATCCGAGACCTGCGTATCAATACCTCAGTATACTCCACAGAAGGACAAACTGTGCTCTGCCTTCCAAACTTGCCTTAAAAGAAAATCGGTCCTGGTTGTTGAACTATTAAGGACTGACCTTTTTTTAGAATGATGCAGCTGCCAGGATAACGTCTCCTTAAATATTCATATATCTTTTAAACCATTCAATTAATTTCAGCTTGCTGTGTGTTCTGATTGGGATTCTTTTCCTCCATAAACTGTTTCAATTCTGAAATCACACTCATGGACACATTGATTTCTTTTTGATCTGAGCACATTTCAGACTGTTTTGAAATAGTGAATCTGTGTTGCTTTCAGTCTCTCTCTCTGTCCTGCAACATAGTGAAGGAAAAGCAACAGACAACCTGATAGAGAAAGAAAGAACATTTGTCTTCAAAAATAATGCTGTCACTTCTGCATTTACTTTTTTTTGTTGGTTTGTTTTTTGTTTTTTTTTTTTTTTTAAGTTAGGAGACTCTCGGGGACTGAGAAAGCAAGGAAGGCATCTCAGACTTTTCACAAAACCTCCAGGCTGGCAAAAGCTGAAAAATAGTCAGGAAGAAATGAGAAGTGGTGAATGAAAATTTTACTACAGGTAATTTTTTTTTTTCTATAGGAAAAAGTTTTGATTTCCTGGCCAGGCCTCATATTTCAGTGAAATTTCTTTGTTATCCTATTCATCTGCTTGGTCAGCAGACACAAACATGTTGGCACAGGGCAAAACAGCCTGTGACGGTTAGAGGAGGTCCTGAAATTGCCTTGGATTAATGTTTTTCCTGGGGTAATCCCTCCAGGTGACCAGTGAGGAAAGATGGATGGATGGATGGATGGATGGATGGATGGATGGATGGGTGGATGGGTGGGTGGATGGATGGATGGATGGATGGATGGATGGATGGATGGATGG
>VZRQ01001131.1:593698-616572 GCA_013397975.1 Machaerirhynchus nigripectus
GACGGATGAATTGATGGATGAATGGATGGATGAATGGAGGGTTGGAGGGTTGGGTGGATGGATGAATGGAGGGTTGGAGGGTTGGATGGAGGGATGGATGGATGGATGGATGGATGGATGGATGGATGGATGGAGGGATGGATGGATGACCCTCCTGCACTGCTTTTACAGCTTCAAGTACATCACTACAAGAGCTGTTGGGTGCAGTGGAGGTGATAATGGTGAGGAAAATACAACAGAGGAGCTTCAGGACACTTCATCTTTCCTTCATTTTTACTTCAGCTTTTAGAGCCAAGCCCATAGAAGAAAGGTGAGCAGCAAAACCACTGCTGCTCATCAGTTCACTCTCTCAGTATCACTAGAGAGGCTTTTGGCTATTTCACAATTTTACCTCATTAAACCCTTATCAGCCAAAGCTCACCTCTTCATTTATTTAATGAGCTACTGAATGTCATTAATGACATAACCTTGGACAGCACGTGGCTGCTCTCAACCAAGAGCAAACTGTCAGTGCTGCCTACACTATCCCAGGCTGCTCCAAGCCCTGTCCAACCTTGCCTTGGACACTTCCAGGGATGGGGCAGCCACAGCGTCTCTGGGAAGCCTGTGCCAGGGCCTCAGCATCCTCACAGGAAAGGATTTTTCCAACTATTTTTCCAGTCATTATCAACGTCGTGTTGGCTCTGACGTGGCAGCTGATGGGTGAAATCATCTGTGTCCTATCATTACCCTTTACAGTTCCCATTTCCTGAGCTTTTTAACTGAGTCCGCTACACCAGAAAAATGAAGGTAACATTAATCAGTGGGTCTCTCTTACCCATAAAGTTTAGAATAAATACATATTTCTATCTAGCCATCTATTTGTTAAAGTAGGGCATTACTTTTGCTGTACCATTTCCAAACTCGCTATTCACTATTTAGCAGCCTTCCTGCAAGACACAAAATCCATTGTGTAATAATTTCTAGCAGACTGCAGGAGTGTAAAAGTAGACAGTGTTTCCTTCAAAAATGGAATCATCTTTCACAGATGTAGATGTGTACTTGTTATGCCAAGATGAGACAGATGTGGCTCTATTCACTCAGGGACAGGTGCGGAGGAAGAAGAGATAAAACATTTGTAGAAAGTGTAAGCAACTGCATCGCCGTTGTTAAATAAATAAACATTCTGCCAAAAAAAAAAAAAAAGTTTATTTGCTTACTTTTTTTTCCAGAATGTTTATTTTAAGCTGCAGCTTAGCTGTGATTTATTCAGATTTATGTTCCTGTATCAATTTAAATTTATAATACGCATTCTATATATAAACATCTGTTTGTATATAATCAGGGGAAGGTGCGTTGGCACACACGGAGAGCACGTATGGGTGCAAATGCACACACATTTTTCATGGAAAATGGGCTCACGGGCACGTGCAGGCAGCTAATCAGGTGAAGAATGGGAAAATATTTTATTAATATAATGAGGCTTTGTGTGTGCATGAGGAGGGGGTGGGAGGGAGAAGAGAAGCAGATGCTTGTGTTGCCTATCAAAGATTAAGCCGGTTCAAGCTCCAAATTGCAGGAAAAAAGCCTAATTGCCCTTTGACCACACGGACACTAACAGGAAACCTTCGTGCAGACACATCCTTGGGGAAAGGGGAAAGTGGTTTGGGCCATATGAAAGAGCTTAAACCTGGTTAAAAGTTGGCTCCTGAACTCGGGAGTGGCTGTGGAACAGGGAGCAGAGTGATGCTGGGGTCACCATGGGGAGGGAGAATGTTGCAGACCAGGGACAAGAGGTAGTTCAGGTGTTGGTAGATTTATTATATTTATTACTGCTTTATCTGTTTAGTTTTGTTTCATTGTCTTAAGGTCCCTGTGAATTTGCCACAGAAAGGGGCAGTCCTGAATGCACCTGGCAGCACTGGGACTCGGTGGGAATGCACGGCAGGGACATCCCCAGAGGAAGTCAAAAGCCACCTCAGTGAAGGGACAATGGGCAGATCACAACATCAGCTTGTCCTCTAACCACAGGAAATCTCCAAGCCTGGGCTTGAGACACCAGAATTAGTGCCCTTGGGGACTACTGTGTGTTCCTCGTGCTTGGACTGGGAGTCATCGATGAGCATTTCGCGATGAAAGCAGGAATGTTCCTGTGCTTTGGTGAATATATGGTCCTCCTGACAGCTACTGTAGAGTTAAGAGGCTGGGGCCAAGTTTTTTTGGTCCATGAAGAGAATTCATAATAGTCATAAACTGTTTAAAAAACGTGCAAGGCAGGGCTTATCCTGCAAGGGGAAGTGGCTAACCCCGTGCTGACCTCCTCTCCCCCGGAGCACAGACCCGCTGCTCACTGGCCATCTCCTCCTTGCCAAGAGGATCCCTCTGGACCACTGATTTTTGGCACTAACGGGATTTCAGGCGCTCCACGTGAGGTCATCGAGCAGGCGGAGCCCAGGCAGCGGGAGCCTGGAGATGTTTATCCCAGGCTTTCGCTGCGTCACTTTGGAGAGCCCCGTGTGTTCCCTGCAAAGCTGCTCCTCAGTGGAGAGCCCTGAGCTCCCTTGGCTGGCACTTGCTGGGCCCATATTGCCAGTTTGGTGCCCAACTCGACGCTCGTTTGCCAGCGGGTTCGTTAAGGAGGCTGATTCCAGGGATTCGAGGGTGCCGAGGGCCTCGTTCCTCCCAAGTGCGGACAAGAGGAGAGGCAGTGCCATAAAGCCTGGATGAAGCTGGATTAGTTTCTTCTGAAATATTTAAGTGAGCCAGGGGAGGGAGGAGAGCAGGGACGACAGCAGAGGCAACTGGAAGGAGGAGTGAGGATCCACAGCTGTGAGAGGAGGACTGGGAAGAGGAGGGGGAGGAGAGGCAGAGAGAGAGAGAAGGATGATGTGATTTAAGGAAAAAAAAAAAGGATTAATCACAGCACCAGAACAGGAATCAGGGTGGGAATCAGCAGCTGGGAGAAGGGAAGAAAATGGAAAAGATTATTTTTCATTTGAAATACATTTCTTCAATCACAAGCCTGCCTGAGAGCGGGAGTTTGCAGCTGGGCACAGAAGAGGGGTCCATGGTTAGAGGAGGAGTATTTCGGCAGTCAGCTGGGCTCACGCAGGGGTCGGGGCAGGTGGGGGGCTCTGAGGCCAACAGGAGGTGTCACTGCCAAGGGCTGTCAGTCTAAACCACTCCTGCGTCCCCCTGCTCTGCAGCACAGCTACAGACGGGCTCTATTTCGGTGTCAGGACAAGCAGCAAGAGGCACGTTTGAAAGGAAAGTCAAGTGACTTTTATATTCCTACAAGCTTGTCAGCTTAAAGCTTTCTCTTTTTTCTTCCTCTGGCTCTTACGGGAGGGAGGGAGGAGAAAAAAATAGCAAGTTTGTTCACCATGTGAGGGTTGGTTTGTTGTGATTTTTTTTTTTCCATCCTGTCTTTTATAGCTTGACCAGTGAATCCAGCTTAACAAAAACATTTCCCTTTGTAGGCTGAACATTCAAAGACTTCACTCCTTCCAGTCCAAATGTGAGTTGCTACTTTGTTTGAATGCCAGGAATCATATGATAAAAAAAAAAAATCCAGTTAGCAGTGGCATGTTATTAATTCTTATGAAGTCATGAGGAGCAGTGACTGTTTAGTGATATTTCTCTTCTTTATATACGTCCAGCAAGGTATCTGTGGGACTTGCCATGTGTGTCAGCAGGAGTAGGAGAAAGCAGACCCTGGTTTTGCTCCCCAGTGAGGCTGAGAGCACAAAATATGTCACAACAATATTGTTACTTCCTTTACATTTATATTTTCTAACACCCAAGCACTGATTTGCTCCTTATTTAAGCAACATTTTCTTGATAAATTAAAAAAGCAGCAATAGCCATTACTGCAGGCTATATACAGCCTCTAATATCACTTAAGCATATTACAGAATATAATATCTGGTACTTAACGACTAACTTGCATATGAAAGCTCACATAATGTCTCATAAAACCCTTAAAATGGCTTCAGTTTAAGAGTCTCTTTAAAAAAAAAAACACCTTCAGGGAATATTGTAAATGAAGTAGCACTCCAGCCTTAGAAAAAAAAATTCACACACTTGCAGAAATTTTTAATATAAATTGAACACATTAAAAATTAATTTTGCATGACCATTTCGCATTGCAGTGCCAATGCATAGTTAAGATAAGGCCTTAACTCTTCTTTGTTTAAAGTAACATGGAAACATCTCTCTCTCCCTCCCCATTATCTGTACATAATTATAATTTTCATTAATCAGAAATTGGAACCCCGGCCTCTGATAATGACAGCCCCAGCTGGAGATCAATGAAACCCTACCTGTGTCACTAAGGAAATTTGCTGTAAACTTTTAGGAAACTCATTAAAGGAAGGTGTGACCTCACAATTAGAGAAGGCTACACAGAATGTTGCTCACGTATGCCAGTCAGGGAGAGGGATTGGGTTTGCTGGGAAAAGAGATGTTCTCTTCTGTGACACTTCACTGGTGGAAATCTTGTAGGTTCTCTGGTGACGTCAGCTGTCAGCTTGGAAGGCTCAGCTGACACAAATGCTGGCAGCAGAGACACCAAACCAAGCAGCAGTTTGTGTTACGGTGCTCCTCTTCCCTGGGAAGTATATATAGAAAAGACCTTTAGCGATTTTCCTCTTCTTTCCCAGCTTTTGGGTTGGACTCACAGCCAGCCTTTCACAGCAGGGAGTCTCCCCAGCAGGCCTTGGTTGCAACTGGGCACTGACTGATGCCTTTTGCCCCTCAGGAGCAGCTCTGATGGACACCAGAGTGTCCAAATCTCTGATGTCACCACACCACAGCAGGCAACAAGATTTTTCATGTTCTGACTTGTTTATTAGATGCCCAAGAATTTTTTTTTTTTCTTTTACTATCCCAAATGTATGATAGAATCATAGAACCAGAGAATTGTTTGGTATGGGAACGACCTTAAAGGCCGTCTTGGTTCCAACACTTTGTTCTAGATCAGGTTGCTCCAAACCCCATCCAGCCTGGCCTTGAACGCTTCTATTTGATATTCACTTGATATTTTGTCTCTTCATTGTGTTGTTTAGCTGCAGGTAAATCAGGTTTCTAATCCAATTCTGAAAGCTTGCTTGTTTTTCTATAAAGCCTTTAATAGTGTGTCTGCCTGCTATAACAATGCTCGTTTGTTTGCTATTAACACTTTATTAAATACATCCTCATGTCAAATATTCACAAACCTTGCAGTCATTTGCATTAAAGATGCTACAAAAGCAAAATAATTTGCAACATGTCACTCATCACGCATGGGTTTTGATCACTAGAGCCCTGGTTCTACATTTCCTTGCAAATTAAAATAAACAGTTTCGTTCAAACCAACAAATGCTGTCCTCAGTCCAAAGTGTCCCAGAAATCGCTGTGACTTCTAAAATATCTCAGTGTTCCAAATGGCTCTAAAATACCTAAATGTTCTAAATGGCTGAACTTTGAAAAAAGTCACCTCCTGGCTGCACAGTCACAAGGAGCTGCGCAGCACGGAAGCAGGCAGAGCTAGTGAGAACGGAGCTAGAAAGTACCTTCTTTAACATGTGGAGCTAAATGTTACCACATTTTGCAGGGATTTTAATTGAGAAAATATTACAGCCTTCCACCAGTGTGCACAGAGGCAGCAAAGCTGTGTTGGGTCTCTTTTACTTCTCCCTTGGAGATGGAGAGCAGGAGAAGATGGCTGAGTAAAGAACAGCAATGTCTTTGCAAAGTTTTCCTGTCGTGCTTGATTTTGCTGAGTATTTTTCCATGCTTTGGGTTTGCTGGTGTTTTCTTCCTTTGGAGAACAGACAGAAACTGTCAGAGGTCCTTCTGGAAGCTCATGGACCTGTGCAGGAGGTCCTGCTGGCTTTACCTTCAGAAGAACACTCAGAAGAAAATGAGCAGGAGTGTTTCCTCCTGCCTCTCCCTATCACATCTCTAATCTCCTTGTGTGGTTTCTGCCTGTGGCTTTGTGAGGATGCATCAGCACCTCCAGTTCCAGACCATAAAAGAGAAGCTGCAAGGTAGCCCGGCGAGGCTGGTAAGCCATCCTCACCACACGTGTGACAGGCTGTTTAAAATAATACCTATTTTCACAGTGAACCCTCACCTTTCAGTTCTAGAGAACTGCTTACAGAAAAAACCAGTTTCTTTGGGGCTTCAAGTAGTGAAGGGTGGGGACTTGTGCCTACGTGTTTCAGCTGAGATGTGGGCACAGAGCTGCACAGTCTGTAAAGGGATTTGGGGTTGTTGACCGTGTGAAAGACAGTCATGGAGGACTTCAGAATGAATTTTGGGGAGTTTATCCCAGAGTGAGGGAGGAAACTGTGAACAGGGAAGACAGAAGTGAACAGGAGAGGAGAAGAAGCCTCTCGCCCCTCTGCCCAGCATGGAGAGTGCTCGGGCTCACCTCCCTCACCTACACACTGACCTGAGGGCTGTGCACCAGGCCAGAAGTGGGAGTCAATGCACTCTCTCAGGGTGGTGGAACAGATTCATTCGTTTTTTCTCTACAGGGAGAAAAAAAAAACCCCAAAACCCAGGTCAAATACATAAAACATTTCTCAAAAATACGTATTGTTCCTGTTTTCATGTGTTAGGCTTGACACTGAGGCATTGGCTTTGCACGCAGTTTTCAGCTTCTGCCACACTCTCTGCATCACTCATCAAATTTCCTGCTTGGAAACTGGATTTTTTAGATTTTTTTCTCATCTGCCCAAAGGTTTTACTCTCTCCACTAACTCTGCTGCTGATCTCAACGTAGTAAACATACTCATCTTCTCACAGCGCTGGTGGGTCTGAGCCTGCAGAAGCACAGAGGAGGCTGTGTATGTTAGAGTTCAGCCTGGAAACTCTTGTGTTGTTCTTTGGGGGATGGATTCCTTCTTCCTTTCTCCCACAGAGCTGTAAGAGAATAAAAAGAAATTACCTTTCATTGCAAGTCGATTTGTGGGATGTAATGGCACAATTTAGAAAGGAATATTGCCGACAGTGAGACCACTTGGATTAGAAATCTTGAATCAGTTTGTAGGGCTATATATTTCCATAGTACCGTGTTTTGTTGTGTGGGGAATTTAATAAGAGATGTAAATCTGCAAACTGCGATGGTATCACCATAAAACATAAAAGATTCATGTATTATAAATAGGTATGACAAATAAATTATTTATGTGAATGTATATCTGTGTGTGTGTGTGTGTACATGAGCTCATGTTCACTTTCCTTTTTGAAATAATTAGTGGCAAAGTCTTTTATTGTGCATTGCCCTACGACCTGTGCAAGAGCTTTAATGACATTTCACACAAAGAGCTGAAGGTAGAGCTTGCTCTGTGCTGAACTGGAGCATCTCAGACTCATTAAGGTGGGGAACTTCACAAGGCACATAACAGAACAGAAAAAAAATCTCAGCCCAAGGTGGCTGAGGATCATTCTGGAAGTGTCCAGGCACCCCCAAGAGCTCCGAGCCAGCAGTGTGCAATGATGTAAAGGATTGCACAGGCTCCCTACATCGCTGCTCAAAATGTTTCTGCAGGTAAATTTGAATTCTACCAATCTGCTGCTCGCGCTGTAGCAGATTTTGGCAGCCACGGTGACAACCTTACCGTGATGACTTCTTTTCCCAGCTCTGGCTGACAACATCCCGCCCGGTGTGTCAGCTCCTCCAGGAGCATGTGTATTGCTCATTACGTGGAGTCACATGAACTGTACAGGAGGCACTTGCAGCTATAGCTCTCTCCTCAGGAACCTGTGCCATCTATAGATAGCTGGCTACACAACGGCCTATTTTTAAGCCGGGGTGGGACACTTCTAAATTAAGGCATGAGTAAAACGAAATTGTGGGAGAGCTCCAGAACATTAGAGAAAAATCCTGTGTGACTTCAGTTATGTTATTAACTTTTCCACTTTTGCTGCAGAAGTTGTTTCTGTCAATATTTTACTTTAACGGTGCTGAACGGGAGGAAGGAGCAGGGTCCAAGCAGATGGCTGTCAGCAAACTGATGACGGCAGCTGAGAATTAGTGTCCAAATACAGTATTTAAAACTTGCTACAGTACATAGTTTCCTGCATATGCATGCCAAAATAAATCTGGTTTGGAGAACCTTTCAGGATCTTAATTTTATTTTTATTTGGAGCTTATTCTATTAAGAATAAGCAAACAGGCAGCGTACCTTAGCTTAGCGGTGGCGGGGGCGGGTCCATCAGGCAGGGAGTACAGAGCTGGATGAAGCACAGAGCCCTTTCAACCTTTATTCACTCCAGCTATTGACTTTCTGAACATCACTAAGTACCAGAACGAATGATAACATTAATAACATTAATATTATTAATTTGTACCCGGTTTTGCCTACCTCATGCGCACACACACTAATAAAATTCTTCCTTCTCACACGAGCTGTGTTTTTTCCCCTCCGGATAATCTTCCTGAAGGAGCTGGTAAGGGATGGGTAACATGACATGAGGAATATCTGGTGTCAGGCTTCAGATAATTTGAGGCACCTGAACCAGATGCATTTTCAGCAGGGCAGGACAGCAGCAGGTAGTGGCTGTTGCATTCTGCACACATCTTTTGGTGCAAGTGTGACTAATCTGTTGGTTTGGATACCTGGCTGCAGCGGGGTCAGAGCAGGGGCAGGCTGTCTCTGCTGCGGTGAATTAGAGGCTTACATTCATTATCTCCCACTACCTCATTAAAACGACTTTAATGTGGTGAACATTTGATGGTAGACAAAAGCTTTAATCTTGTGAATATCAAACACACCTGTGTTACATTTCCTCTTGCGAGCAGTTAGCAGAAACAGGTTAACAAGCTGTTTTAACTCCTTAATCTGCTGAATTTGTGTGGAAACCAGACTTTCACCAGTCACCTGAGTTTGAACTCAAAAAAAAAAAAAAATCCTGCATACACCCCTAATTTATCAAGCTCTTTTTTCAAACTCTGCCTGCTCTAGACACTTTTAATCATCTGTTTAATTTTGCACCTTTTTTTTTTATCCTGATATATTATATGCAGGTTATACTTAAGGCCCAGATTTGCCCTATTTTTCTTCCTCATCTGACCTAGATTCAAATTTACACACTGTGAAATAGCTAATAAATCCCCATTAAGGTTGTAAAAGGTGAAGGTTCAACCAATGTGCAAGTCATCAAGTTCTAATGTAAAACTGAATGAGCCTTGATATTAGCAGCAGTCTCAAAAAGTGAGGCTGAAAGGCTCTACAGGTTTCCAGCTTTTTTATGGCAGCCTGTGCTTAAAGCGCCTCACCTCTGACAACACTGTTAAGCCTGTGCAACAACAGTGACAACAACAGGCCTTAAGAACAGTAGGAAAAAATATATTGACATTTCCCAAAAAGAACTATCAGTGGTTTTTTTTCTCCAGAATTCTCCCACCAAGACACATTTTATACTCCACACTCCACGCGTTCTGAATATTTTGCTGCCAGAAAACATAGTTCAAAAGATATTTCCCAATACATATTACAACCTCTAAGTACAAAAATTCATATAAAAGCCCTCATAAAATACATTTCTTTTGTTTATCTCACAGTGTCAGTGCTGCCCTGCTGAAATGGGGGGTTTTGCTTTGCTGTGGAAGCCTTGGAAAAGTGGTTTGTCAGTCCGACTGGGGAGTGCTGCTTTTTTTTTTCCCACTAGCCATAGATAGTATTACAATGATTTACAGAGACACGCTGAAAGTAAATTATGTTGTAAACGCCTGTCCCTTGGGTCGACAAAGAATCACAGGGAAAAAATGCAAAAAGTTTGAAATTCCCAACAGCAAAGGTTGACAGGAAAATATGGTGTTGTTTTTCTATGAGTAAAAGTAACTTTTATGTTGTGTTTTCCCATGAGAAATTATAAACTTTCAAAGGAATTTTAGTCTCTTGTATGCACACATAAGAGCAATTTATCTGGTACTGCCCCAGTGAAAACACTGTTAAGACTTTAAAGCTGTTAGAACTATGGCTGAACTTCATCTAGGCTGCTACTACTTATTTGTTCTTGCTGCCTCTTCTTGTCAAAACATTTACTCAGACTTCGAAGAGTTGCAAGTTGGCAACGTGTTAATAATATTAGAATGCATTTGTGTCGGCCATGTGGCCGCAATATTTAAGTAAATTCATCACTTATTTAATGAATAATGAATTCACGAGAGTAGCTATGGAGACGTGGAACCATATGTAGTAAATTAAATGGGAACTTGTCAACGTACAGTAACAGTGAATGTCACCAAAGTAGTTGTGCCTGTTTTATAGCAGTGGTGATGCACTCACACCGAGCCTGCGATGGATTTCTGACTAGGTATAGGACAGCCACGTTTTTTCACACCTAAGCTGCAGCAGTGATTTCTAACAGGTGTGGTAATAAAGTGAGAATTTACACGAGTTCCTCGTCGGTGTGTGCAGGAAAGGTGGAAGAATCTCAAGTTATTCAGTCTGTAAATTACTTAGCAGCATTTTGAAAAGAAAGGTAGAGAACTGCAGGAGTTTTTTTCCGATGGGAAAATGTCACCAAGGAAAGGGGGGTGGGTGTTACTCAGCTCAGTTCTCATCTGCCCTAGAGCATAATGAAAACTCCAGACATCAAGGACGATTTCCAAGATAATTAATGGGGAAAGTCAGACCTGAAGAACAGTAAAGGATATACAAGAAGCTCATTAACACGAAATGAAGAAAAGAGGGTGGTGCAGAAGTTCAGAAAGCCAAGTCCATCTTTCTATTAGACTTCAGAGCCACGAGCAGCCTTTTGGACATCATGTCAGTACTCACCAACCTTAGAGTGAGACTATCTCATTCCAACCCCCTTCCATGGGTAGACACACTTTCCCCTATCCCAGGCAGCTCCGAGCCCCATCCAACCTGGCCTTGGACACTTCCAGGGATGGGGCTTCCATCCCTGATTTTGTAATATGCAGATAAACTCTGTTCAGAGGCTCCACTGACCAAACAGTGCAAGAAACCATTAACGGGACTGATGAGCCGAGCGCAGCTTTGTGAGTGCGTTACATTATCAAGCACATGATATTTGGTCACTCACATGACTAAAGGTGTTTCACCTACCTTCAAAAACATCTCTGGTGCAATCCTGTCAGCTAAGGAATTCAGGATCTTCCAGTGAAGTCTTCAAATATTGAGGGAACTTCACATTTTGGGCTTAAGTGGTGTGTTTAAATGGAAGTATCCTGCTGTTGAGGTAGCTGAAGGCCCTTTGTGTGTGCACATGGATGTAGTTTGCTGCAGTCAATACGAACCGATAAGACACCATATACAACACAAACACTGGAAAGGAGATAACACAGGAAAGGAAATAATTGTTATAAAGCAAGGGCAGAACTTGTAAAGATTGCAGCCATCTTTGTTTGAAATATGTTAGAAGACCACATCCAGCTAAATCCTGGCTTAAAATAATGTTTATGCTAGGACAGCCCCTGAGGTTTCAGAGGTTTTGAAAGCTCTAAGACACTTGAAGTCACGCAGCCTTTCAGGTCAGAGACAGTTCCAGTCTTGTCACATTTCAGGCGTAAGGCTCATCTTTCCAGCAAGTTTTTCTTGAAGAACTCACTTTTATCACCAAGCCTAACAACAGGCTCCCACCATGAACAGGGTAACTACTCAGTGCCTCTCTACACCGAGTGACTCGGAGCCCACCTTCACAAAGACAGAAGTCACTCAGCTGCCCCGTTTAGTGAACTTAACTCCCAGGATCTTCCCGAGGCTCATTCCAATGTAATTTTGGGGATCCATGTCGCACCTACAAAAGTCTCCCGTTATTTTTTCAGCCGCTGAGTTGCGTTGCATCTCGTCACGTCACGTCGTGTTGAGTGGCATTGTTGCCTTCAGAAATGATGGGATGGAGCGTGACTTGATGTGTTGTGAGTGATGTGACACAATGTGACATATGTCATAAAATCATTGTCACCCATCAAAAAAAAGTGACAGATCAAATTCAAACAAAGCTTACCATATACTTTTAGTGGCTACCCAATCAACTAAAAACAAATATTTCGAATTGTGAGCCAAAAGCGTGGGAGTGTGACTCATTTTTGGTCAGTCCTCACATGCCTAACTTGGCATTTTGCATTTTCTTCCACTTTCCTTCACACTGTATTATCCAGTTGGTGGGGAGGAAACTTGTTCAGTTCATTTATATTATTCAGTCTGCATATTTGTCAGACCATTACTTCTAAATATGTTCTCCTAGTCCTTTTCACAAATCGTCCCCATTTACCTTCTCTTTCTTGATGCATTTGAGTTATTATCATGTTATGAAAGTAATAATGTACAGAAAAGGTTGAATTTGTCATCCTGCAATGTTGTAGAAGCCAAACTATCAAGAACAAGGAGATAATTTTCTGTAATTCTACATCTGAAGAACACGCTATCTATTCAAAAATATCACACTGCTTTATTTCCAGGCTACATATCTGCTCATTAAACATTTCTAATAAGAAATGTAAGATAGGAGGGAGAAAATAAAAAGCACTTTTGCCTTGTAAATGAATTGCTGCATCTCTGACTAAACCAATATCAGAGTGGGAATAAGCCCAAACAGCTTTTCAAGACTGGAGTTGGGACAACTGGCAACGTGCAGTAAGTGGTACCAGACCGTTACCATTGCTCTAATATTCATGGAGTCAAGGAGTGAATTTCCAAATTTCCCCGTGCCCAAAGGGGGAGGGCGGCGGCGCTCAGCTCAGGGGTGTGAAGGATGGTGTGGGTGCGATCCATCGCTGTGATCACATAAGGGAACCCTGAAATGTCATAAAATCCCACTCGGATCCGTTGTCACTACTGCTGCTTGTACGGAAAATTAACACATTTAATTAACTGCCTGACCAAGGCAGCTGTTACCTTATATAAAACCTTGATCATCGATGCCCGGCATGTCCCATTAGGTGTTCCAGTGTGCCAGTGGCATAAGACTGATTATCCTTTCACACCAAATGGCACAGCAGGACTCCTCTTGCAGCACGCTCAAGTCAAGATCTTCCTTAAATTCTTCATGGGCCATAACGATGCTCCAGCCCAAATTGCTTAATAACGTTGTCTTTCAGGACAGCCAACAAGATACACCATGCACAGCAAAACATGTCCTGGCCAAAGTAATTCCTTTCTCTGCCTTTGTTCCTGACATCTGAAAGTATTCCTGCTGCCTCGGCTGTGGAAGCGTTTGGCATGTGATTTCCGTCGGAATACTACAAGCACTATTTTATTTATATTCCATTTCTATCATTTATGGCAGATGGTTACTTGCCTTAAATTTTTAAATAATATCTTGGCTGCAGAATTTCATATTAAAAGTAAACTCTCCAAGTCAGAGGCAAGGGTAGGTTCAGTAATTTTTTAAAAAGTTGGTTGGAGGATTTTTTTGTAGTGCTCATCCTGTGCATGCAAGTTTGCCTGCATGTGAGCATCCAGATTTATGCACATTTTTCCCTGAAAATACTTCCCTCCTATAAATTTGCGTGCTTATAGGTTTCAATAACTAGACACTTGAAAGGTAAACCTTTTCTTCAGAGCTGAAACAGCTACAAGTTATTTCATTACAGAGGAGAATATTTTGTACACATCTGAATATTTTCTTAATGAAATCCAAATTTTAAATCAAGATTTGGAATAGAGCAACCTCTAGACATGGA
This sequence comes from Machaerirhynchus nigripectus, assembly GCA_013397975.1. Taxonomy (NCBI): domain Eukaryota; kingdom Metazoa; phylum Chordata; class Aves; order Passeriformes; family Dicruridae; genus Machaerirhynchus; species Machaerirhynchus nigripectus. The sequence goes on from VZRQ01001131.1 coordinate 607,323, forward strand.
GAATTTCTACTCTTGAGATTTTTGCTCTTTATTGTCTTTCCAATCCCTGTTTTATGGTGTGATAGTCACAAATGAGTTGCATTTAGAGAGTGCAGACTATACACAGAAGAGGACAGGACAAACTGGCACAGCCCCGTTGATTTCAGCAGAAAAATTCAGGTTTAATGTTTGGCCATTAAGCAATACCAACCTTGCATACAGCATTTTCTACCGCAGGTTTCAAATCACTGCGAGAGAAATAGACCCCAATCCTGCAAACACTTATGTGTGTGTAACTACACATATGGGAATAATCCCATTAAATCAATGGGATTACTCGTGTGCATAAAGTTAAGCATGTGTGTAAGTGCTTGCTGGAGCTGGGCCTGAGGGAGAAGATGGGGTTTTTGAACCATTGGTACAGTGGGTGTGAATGTTCGTATTCCAGTTGTGTGGCTTCAAATGCTCCTCTCCAAGTCAAAAGCTTTGAAGGAAGAATTTGCCTTCTCTTCCATCAAGCCAGGATGTTTTTAAGACCTTATAAACCACTCATTGTCATGGCACGAGGACCACTTATAAGGAGGTCTCCATAAAGCCAAGCAAACGTAGAGCACGCAAATAAGCTGAGACTTGTGTTGTGTTCCCTGCCTGCAGTCTTCTCACAGATCCTCTCAGATTTGCAAATTTATGTAAACAAATTCAAATCTACAAGTTGTAAACTGTACATAGCTGTTATTCACGTGTTTGGGTTTTTTTTCTTGGTAATCTCAGGTGAAAGGATTGCTGGACTAGATATCTGAAAATGCAAAGAAGCAGATAGAAACAGGAGTTATGAACTCAGTTTAAAAAAGTGCTCCATACGTAAAGAAAAAAAACCAGTTCATCTGAGGGTGCAGAATTTCCTTGTGTAGGAAGGAGATGGTTTAGCCAAAAATATTTTGGGAAAAAGAGCACAAATATAGACAATACGATTCTCTGCTTGGAAAGTCTTATTTTCTGTCCAGGGAACAGCTAAGGGATCCATCAACTTCGTGTCAGATAAGGAGAGATCTTCTTGCCTAAAGCTCATCTTCCCTACCATGCTCCCAGTCAAGTTCCTTGCACACTGGGTTAGGAAAAGTTCAATAATGGGCAAGAAAAATCTTCAGGTACAAAGCGTTTGACAACAATACCTTGGGGGAAAAGAGAAAAAAAAGAAACAAAGAACTTTTATCATGAATTTTCCAACCAGAAGAGTGTCTAAGAAATCCCAGATGACTATTCCCACTGAAGTTGGGTGTACCTAATCCTGGATATATATTCTCAGCCAGGATTTCAACACTGCAGCTCTCAGGGTTGTTCAGAGACATATTTTCACAATCAAGGGAAGGTCTGCATGCCAAATTCCCAGTTCTGTAACTGGGTGATGTTAGGAACATCTTCTTCATCCTCCACAGATCAAGAACTGGTAACTGAAACTGGAGAAACTCAGCTTATCCTTAGACCATTTTGTTTCCTTGTCACTGAATGAACTGACAGTTTATACCACAGCTTCTCAGATCCTCAGGCTCCTGAACAGACCCTTGGAAATGGCTGTGTTTTCACAATAAAAGCAAAATTATTAATATTTCATTGAATCAGTTAGGTTGAAAAGATCTTTAAGATCATCAAGCCCACCATTAGACCATGTCCCTCACTGTCACATTTTAAATTTCTCTGGGGATGAGGACTCCACCACTGCCCTGGGCAGCTGTGCCAGGGCTGGACAACCCTTTCAGTGAAGAAATTTTCCATGATACCCAACCTAAACCTCCCTTGATGCAACTTGAGGTCTTTCCTCTTGTCCTATTGCTCGACACTGAGGAGAAGAGATGAACCCCCACCTGGCTGCACCTTCCTGTCAGGGAGTTGTGGAAAGTGAGAAGGTCCCCCCGAGCCTCCTTTTCTCCAGGCTGAGCCCTCCTAGCTCCCTCAGCTGCTCCTGGGGCTCCAGACCCTTCCCCAGCTCCACTGCCCTTCTTTGGAGATATTATTGTGAAATATCAAATAGAAATGTGCCTGTGTACATATAAATTCAAATAGAACTACTTACATGTGGCATTTGAACCCTGATACTTCACCTCCTTGTCAAAGCTGTTGAGAGAAGCAGAGCAAAGTCTGTGACAGTGAAAAGCACAGGGACTACAACAAGCTTGACCCTTATACATTGCAGACATAAAGCTGGAAGATTGTGTGTGGTCTCCCTCTGATGCCATACTCAAGATTTTTATTGCAAACACCTTCCTTCCAACATCCATTTAACATGCACCCATCTGTCAGGCGATGTTTTCCACAGCGGTGTTAATGTGCATGTGCCCCCTTCCACTTTGGTAGTTCACACCTTTAACTAGGGCTGGAGCCAGAGTGCAATAAACAGCCTTCCACAGTTTTGAGTATAAAAGGCTCAAAACGTGAGAGACGCTTCATCAAAAAAACAAAAGACCAAGACAGAGCAGTTTGGAGCTCCGGAGGGCACAGGGGGTGGTGGGGTTCAGAACCCTGCTTGCAAATACCTCTCCTAGAAAGTAAGAATTATGAATAATAGCTCAAAAGAGAGGGTAGAAGGTTGTGTCTGATGGGAAGGACACGGTCACGAGCTAAAAAAAGAAACCCTCGCCTGGCTCCCAACCAGGTGTTGTGTCTTAGCTTGTTTAAAAATACTTCTGGTTGTGTTTAATTAGTTATGACAAAAGATCCTCAAAGAATGTATCAGTCCAAGCCTTGAGTTTGCCTACAATATTTCACCTCTGTTCAAGGAAAAAAGTATGACTGAGAGACAAAAACTTGAAAAAATACAGTATGAAAGTTACTGCCTTAATGAAATATTAAAAATGCATCAGGAATACTGTTCTGGCATTAAAAATAAACAATAACATTTCTTCCTAGTTACAGTTCACTTCAATTCTTTAAAAATTAATTATTACCTCTTTAAATATTTGATTAAATTAGATTTGGGTGGGTTATCGCTATCCACAAAATACACGGTGTTGTGTATAAATTTGCTTTCTTCAGTCCCTGACATGTACAGGCACGTTACACGGTTGTTTGATTATTAGAAAACTAAATCCAACGGCACTGTTTTGGCAGTTTGCAAAATACATACTACTGAATGTTGCCACTTGGAATGGAAATGCAGCAGTATGTTCGAAATCTCTAATAAAAGAGGAACAGTAAAGCAGCAAAATTGTGCTGTGTGATATTTGGGATTTTCGCATCGCATCTTATCGTGCTGCTGTATCTCACGGTCTAAAAAGGACACATTATTTTTAATAACAGTTAATTAGGATTTGGGGATAATAGCTTAGAAATCATAAGAAATTTCTAGGCATATAAAGTCTATTCTGTTCTCAATGCACAAGGATTTATAACTACTTAGATAGCAAAGGGAGAAGAAACCCTCCAGCATGTCCTAAGAGAGGTAAGACAATTATTTCTCCAGCATTATGATAAAAGTAATTTATTATGACCAACTGGATGAATAAGAAACATCTCTGAATGAGCCCAGGGGCTGGTACAGTTGTAAAACTTTAATTGGAGTGAACACCTGGAAGTGTCCAAGGCCAGGCTGGACAGGACTTGGAGTACCCTGGGACAGTGGAAGGTGTCCCTGCCCATGGCAGGGGTGGGATGGGATGGGCTTTAAGCTCCTTTCCAACCCAAACCATTCCATGCTTCCTACCCCTGCCACCTTTCCACTAGACCAGGTTATTCCAAGCCCAATCCACACTGGTGGATGTAGAATTTCTGATGCATGTGTGTTTTTTAAAACATCAGCTGATGTGGCACTTTGCCTCAAATCAAATATTCTGAGATTCACAGAAACCATCACAGTGGGTTTTTCATTTCATGCCTTGTCCAGAAAAAAATTATTGAGCTTGAAACAAACAGGAACATTTGGGCTTTGGGGTTATGGCTCTCTTCTATCAACTATATTGAAAATATCCAACTTAATCCTGAAAAAGCCAACATTTAAAAAAAAAAATTCAACCTTCCCTTTAGATTAATACCACTATATCACAATGCCAACATCTGGCTCCTGAGCATGTGTGATGGTTGTTTTGAAAGGATAATTTACCATGAGGGAAGGTGCTCTGTTCATTGTTCAGATATTGTAGATGACACTTCCTCTCCACTTTAAGCTCCTCAGCCCACAGGATGCTCCCATCTCTCACACACACACACACTGGGAGACCACAGGGAGTGCTCTCCTATGGGCTTAGACAGAAGGCTCGACACGAAAATCGATCATTCCTTCAGACTGCAGAAAAAAAATTGAGCCAAACGATATAAAAAAATGTTGTAAAAATTAATTACTCGCAAAAGTTTAGATTTTTTTTCCTTACAAACTTAAAATGGATGTTTTTTATGGTTTTGGTTTTTACTAGCTAGATTTTGGGGTTTTGTTAAATTTATATGCCTCAAAATACTGCATAGAACATAAAAAATAAAGAGACAAAATGCCCAGTTGAACTTCATCACTTCTACATTGAAGGAATTCTTCCCTGTGAGGGTGGGGAGGCCCTGGCACAGGGTGCCCAGAGAAGCTGTGGCTGCCCCTGGATCCCTGGAAGTGTCCAAGGCCAGGCTGGATGGGGCTTGGAGCAGCCTGGGATAGTGGAAGGTGTCCCTGCCATGGCAGGGGTGGAACTGGATGGTTTTTAAGGTCTCTTCCAACCCAAACCATTCTGGGATTCTGGGATTTGGGATGCACACTTTTCGTCCCCTAAACCTGACTGCAGGACTCGGCTCCCTGCACTGCCTCGTGTAGTTTTACTTTTCACTATTTTTTTTCTGGCGTGAGATGCCGAACTTCACAGAAAGATCGAGTTATTGGCAGGAATTGCTCCCACTCTCCAAGTAGCACAGGCTCCTCAAGCTAAAATAGAACTAGAGTGGACTGAAGAGGCTGAACGAAGCATTTATCTCCTCTTCGCTCTGAAGTAGACACATCCAAATTATAACAGTGAAATCCGGAGGAATAGCAACTGTCTTGTGGGGAATGAGAAAGAAAGTGTCTGGAAAAACCATCCTGCAGATTGAACTCTCTTCCTGCTTCAGGAGCCATCCCCGGGTGCTTCAGCTCAACAGCTATAGACAGTGCTGAGGCACTCAGAGCAGTAGGGCAGGAAGCTGGGCACAGGCAGTAGTGCAGGAAAAATGTTTGCATGATTATATATGTGATAATCCAAGCTCAATTTGCATATTTTGATTTTGCTATTCACTAAAGTTGGGTCCCTGAGGCACTTTCTAAGGTCACTTGGGGGGCACCGGGAAGTGGCGCGTAAGAGGCAACGGGGAGAGCTCACCCTTGGCCAAGAAACCTGCCCAAAAGTGGAAATAAATTGTTCCTGTTTGGGAAAAAATATAAAGGAAAGGGAAAAAAAAAAAAATAGCAGCTTTGGATGGGAAGACTGTTTCCACAGCCAAGAGGAATTATTTAAGTTGGCTAGTATAACACGGCCAGTTGATCCTTTGCCTTTCATATTCCTGCTTGCCTGTCTGCCCCCTCCTTGGGACCGTCTGAAGGAAGGGAAGGAGCAGACAGATGTTCCTGGCCTGTGCTGGTGGGGAATCAGGGACACATCTGAGCTTCTTGTCTCTCTTCAGAGCCACCCAGCTGGGAGTGGTGACTCACAGCTGGGTCACGAGGGCCTTGCCATCAACCTGGGAAGATGATGGATTCTCAAAACATTTGCAACTGCAAAAAAAAAAAAAAAAAAAAAAAAAAAAAAAAAATTTAAAAAAAAAAAAAAAGAAGAAGAAGAAAAATAGGAAAGGGAACAAATTTACAATTTGCATGAAAGGAAAAACTGTTCACCATCTCTGCCACTTCTGTTGTTTTTTGTTGTCTTTGGAGAGACAGGCTGGTAGGGAGATGGTTACCTTGTCCCCTGAGCTCCCAGAAGTGGGACAGCTTCCAGCCATTCCTTGTCCATGCCAACTTGAAGGACTTTGGACAAGGCCCTGTAGTGACAGGACAAGGGGGAATAGAGTCAAACTGACAGAGGGCAGGTTTAGACAGGATATTAGGAAGAAATATTTGGTGGGGCAGGCCCTGGCACAGGGTGCCCAGAGAAGCTGTGGCTGCCCCTGGATCCCTGGCAGTGCCCAAGGCCAGGCTGGATGGGGCTTGGAGCAGCCTGGGATGGTGGAAGGTGTCCCTGCCCGTGGCAGTGGGTGGCACTGGATGGGCTGTAACATCCTTTCCATCCCAAACCATTCTGTGATTCTATGAAAACTAAAGAACAGGTTCTCTTTCCTTTAAGGGCTGGCACTTGTGGAAGAGGATGTTCAGAGTTTTTAATTTCACTGTCAGGACAAATCCATGACAAGTGGAATAATGCCAGTACCTACTGCTGGGCATTACCTTGCACCGCATGTATAGTTTGGATGGATAAGAAGCGTCTAAAATGTTGTGGTTTTATTTAATTTTAAAATGGATTTAAAAGTCCTTGGGCTGCTGGAGGCAACAGGATCTAGCAGGTAAGTGGGGGCTGTCTCATCTTTTTCCATCACCTAAAAGTACAAAAGGAACTGGAGAAGAGTTACTGGGAAAAAGTTCATTCAGTTCCTCACAGGACAGTAAATGACTGTGGAAAAACTCACCACATGGCCAGTGTTAATGACTCAGGATACAGCAGCTCCCCATTTTTTACCCTCCACTCTCCTCTCTGACTGCTGGTGTGTGAAGCACCATCCGAGCCTGAACACACCACGCCATTCCTCCTTGTCTCTGCAGCTCATATTTCCTTCATTCTCACACAGTACTTAAAATCAACACATAATTATTATTATTTTTTTTGTTTTTTGGTAGGAACATATTTTCATCCCAGAGAAGGAGGAATTTTTTAATGTAATATTTTCTGACAGTGTTCATTCTCATATCCTTTCCCTTTTGCAATCACAGGCAGGCTTCCTCTGATCCATTCAGAAATAAAGCACGAATGATATCACATCACAGTTACCAGTATTTCCTTATTGATATCGTTCCTTTTTATGGTGTTTTCCCTTGGGATCTCCTTTTCCAACAACATGTTCAGCTATCAGCAGGTTAGATTCAGGAATATAAAAATAGTTAAGACATCAGAATTTAAAGTTAGTGGCCTTTAATAGAGGCGCAGAAAAGGAACTGTGTGTTGTGATACACTAGGATTAAGACTTTTTAAAAAATACAAAAAAAAGGCAAAAACAGCTAAAAATGTTCTTTCATGTAATAAATCTGGAAGGGTTACCCACCACAAGGCCGAAGAGCTGTTCTGTCTTACCTATTTTCTCTTTCCTCTTGTTGTCCTTTCCATCCCTCCCACACACATTCCTTCTCTCCTCTCCTCCTAGCAAAACTCACTTCAGTTACTTTGTCCCACCAAAATCCAGCACAAACCCCCAAAACCTGTCTGCAACCTCAAGTCCCAAAGGCCATGACAGGAGCATGGGCTTCTTTGTTTGAAGGATTGGGATATTTTAGCTTATTTATTTGTTTCATTTTATCCATTTGAAGACAGGAGCGTTTTCAGGGGATATCACTGAGTGCCGCGTTAATGACCTTGTTTCTTGACGCAGAATTTTTAATTTTACTGGATAGTAATAATAAAGAATTTGAAGTCAGCTCAGAGATCCAACTCTGTGTCTTCTGGAAGTGATCTAACTGTTGGATCAGTGTGTCCCTGGCACATTTGTAGAACAAATTCATATGTCGGCTTCCACAAAGCACTGGTAGTGCCTGAGCTTGCCAGCTCTGCCATTCTACTGCAAATGAAACAAAATTCAGACTTTAAATCCAGCCTCTGCACCCGCTTCCAAGACTGAAATTTAAGTGTGGGGATCAGAGGCCACTTCTCCAATACTGGTTCTGGTTAAGCACAAGCTTAACTGGGCTCCTTTTTCAGATGGGCATTGGATATTGTTGAAACAGTGCAAAAGAAATACAATATTTTGAAAAAAAAAATCTATTCAATGTGCCAGAGACGTTTGGAGAAGTATTGATCTCTTGTGGTTTCCATAATTTAAAACACCTCCTGGATCAGGTAATCTCAACAGACTGGCACATCTACATGGGCCAAAATTTCCTGCTTTATGTGTATATATGCTGCATAAAATGAAACGTGTTCACAACAGATTTGCTTAGCTGGCCCCACATTAATTGCTGCTGTGCCTACAGAAACTTCACCAGGCACAGACTTAACGCCAGTTTTCATTTAATCAAGCTCCCAATTTGCATCGTGTACAAAGTTTCAGCTTATCTGACTGATCTGAAAAGGCTGCCCTGTCCCTGGTGGATTGATACACGATCTTTTACAGGGCATGATAAATAGTATTTTTAAAACTTAAATAAACAAGGTCTCTGAGTGTTTTCCCCTGAAAAGTTTTACTACATTTATGACAATTTAAATATGCCTCTTGAGAGCCAAACCATGAAGATAAAGAATGCAACAGGGCCAGACAAGGGAGCACTGGCATTCTCCACACAGACACATTTTAAAAGAAGACAAAGCCTGACATTTGCCCCATTTTTGGATGACCAAAAAAAATAGATAAATAAATTACTAAATAGGGTCATTACAGACTCATTCTGCTATTTCATGTACCTACAGCAAAAAATGAATCACATTTTAATGCATGAAAACCAGGTGACAACACATTTGAATCCTGTATAAAATAATGAGCTGTATTTTCATTTGAGATGTGTCAAAATAAAATACCACTGGGACAAAGTGTGTCTTACTGAATCCTTTATAATAGGCAACATAACCAGCAATGTGTGAAACCAGAGAAATTCAAACCCACACGCTCAGGATCACCTTTAAAAGGTGGCAAGACTGGGTTAGCCTTTAATTCTTTTTGGCTCTTCTTATTAGGGAGAAGAGAACACTCAAAAAGATTTTGGGATCCACTAGGAAAACAGATGCTTTATGGCAGATATTGGAATTATGGGTAATACAATGCCCACCTGAGTGTACAAACCCAGAGCAGAGACGCCTCAGGTTTCGGTTGAGTACAGCCAGGCAGATCTTGAAATTCACTCTGATGTGACCAACTGTATTTTGGGGTTTTGTTTCTTGTTATAAACTTATTATAAACTCTACTGATTTTGCATGGCGGGGGGGGAAGGGTAAACGAAGGTTGTGTTGTACGTGAGCATGTGAACCAAGAATGAATGAAACACAGCCATGGATCACTTCTCTTCCCAAGGCAGATGTGTGACCATGGAATGGCCCACTGAAGGGGAAAACAAACAAACAAAAACAAAACAAAT
>VZRQ01001131.1:619701-649564 GCA_013397975.1 Machaerirhynchus nigripectus
CTTTTCATATTTTCACACAGTTTACAAATGTTTCTCCCTTCACCAGGAAATATCAACTCAGTCCACACAGGAAACTCCCTAACTTCCACCACAGCTGCATCCCTCTCGCTGCAGCTCAGAAACTCCCAATCCCTCCTTTTCGAAGCTGGTGCCACATCTTGCTGCCAGTCCACCTCCATGTTCTTCCACCTTTTCTTCCTGTTTAGAATCGGAGAATCACGGAACTGTTTGAGTTGGAAGGGATCTTAATGATCATCTCATTCCACAGCCTGGAACAGCCTCGGAACAGCCTGGGCTAGTGGAAGGTGTCCCAGCCCATGGCAACATGGGCTGGGACACCTTCCACTAGCCCAGGCTGTTCCAAGGTCCATCCAAACTGGCCTCAGAGGTACAATATTACATAAATCACATTTAATGTTGCTTTAGTCCCCATCTGACTCCATAACTCACCTGCCTCTTCCCAGTACCATAACCAAACTCCCATGTCTTCGCTTTGTTTTTCTTCCCTTTTCCTTTTGCAGTTAGTCACCTGGTTGGAAGAGGTGGAATTGTGATTTCTGTCACTTAACCACCCTTAAAGGGACAGAATTTCTAATGGAAATTGAATCGGAAAGGTTGGATTCCGTGGGGAAATTTCGAATTGACAAATTTTCTGAATGGATCCCTCCTAACCTTGTTGCACATAATATATGCACGTATTGAGCTTAATTTTTGGTTAGTATCAAAATGTATTGATCTGCAAGATAAATATTGACTTGACCTCCCTTTCTCTCAGTCTATATTTACTTCTCGAGTCAATAAGTCTAGAAACTGATCTGACAGGAGTCAATAATGGCTTAAAATTCTCAAAATAGCAGCTTTGCTCTAAGGTTGCAATTTTTTATTTTAAAGTTGCTGCCTTAAATACATAAAATGCTCAGGAGAACTTAACACTTTACTGCGCAAAGCCACTGGGGAAACACTCAAATGCCAGAAGACTTCGATGTGACTTCAGGCCAACTGTGCCATTTCAGCACTGGCCAAGCCATACTGTAAAGATTTTAATAGTGACCTACTGCAGTCCATCTTTTGCCCTGTGTAGCCTCAAAAAATTTGAGCTCGGCTCCGGAGGGTACGCCTGAGTATCACTGATTGGATTTGTCAGGGCTAAATTGTCTTCAGCCTTGGGAAAACGCGGAGCTTGCTACTGGGTAGAGGTTGTCATCATGAGAATGCCCTCCCTGCCTTCATTTGTCTGCTTAGTGAGGTGGTAATTAACCCAGCAAGATTTTTAGTGTCAAATGGGATCATGTTCTTTCCCTTTCCCCCTCAGTGGTGGACAAATCTCCAGTGGACAGTACAGTCTTCATCCCTATTTTTCTCATAGTGGTGTTACAGCAAAAATCTTCATGACTCGATTGCTCAGTTTCTGATTTTGGGGGTTCCTTGTGGAGAACTTTCAGTGGGAGGCAGTTTAATAACTCAGTTATTTGAGCAGTGTTTCTCTGATACCTGAGAAAATGCTGTAATTTGATTTAAGGAAACCATTGTCACTGTCAAGTATTGCCCTGTCCCCCAGAGACTGGTCACCCTTCTGAGAAGTACAGAAAAATCATTAGAATGAAGAGAAAACAATAAAATTAAGAGAAAACAGATGAGCAAAAGACACAGAGGATTGACCTCATATCAGTTTGTAGGATGAAATTGAAAAAAATATTCATTCTCTCTCACTGTTAAAAGAACCAGGGAATATGCCAGATATTTTTAAGTGTTGCTGAGAAAGGGGGAAAAAAAATCTGTCTTTATTTTTCCCTGGGGAAGAGTCCAAAATTTGGAATTGGTAATATATTTTTTAGGATTTCAATCTTTTGAGTTTTTGGTGGGTTTTTGTGGCTTTTATTTTTTCCCCCAATTTTGGTTTAATTTGGGTTTTTTTTTGTTTTTTTGTTTTTTTGTTTTTTTTTTTTGTTTGTTTTTTTGTTTTTTGTTTTTTTTGTTTTTTTGTTGTTGTTTGTTTGTTTGTTTGTTTTTTATTTTGTTTTGTTTTGTTTTGTTTTTTAAATTTTTATTTATCCAGCCTTTAGAGAAGATGGTATACAAGACCCTGAGACTGTATTAAAACAGTCTTCTGCTGGTACTCGTTTATCTGCATATTTTAAAAGTGGGTGAAGCATGAAGCGAAGCATGTAATAGACTTAAGAACACATAGGTACAATTAAATGGGGAGGAAAACAATTACTTGTCATTCTTGCTGTCCTAATATTACAGGGAGAAGCTACCAACAGCTGGAAAACAGTTTTCCAAAGTGAAGGAGGGAAAAGGAAGATGAAAAACTCCCATTCCTAAATTCCGTGGGTGCAAAACCCCACGTGAGCGTGGGCACAGCAAAAATAACCCTAAAATCAGAGCAAAACCAGCCACACCAGGATCCTTAAAAAGCCAGGAATCATGGCATGCACAGCGTGACTTATTTTTTCCAGGGAACTTGAAGGAAGGTTCCCCTCAATCATCCATCCCAAAGCTTTTCCGTGGTGCTGCTTGCTCTAATTAAACACAGAGTTTCGTAGCTTCCCTAAGTTCCTTCACCCTTGGGCAAAGCCTTCAGGTTTTGTACAAAGAGTTAAAAAAAGAGTCAGGCATGGAATGAGTCCGGCTGGGAAGAGGGAAAGGGAGAAGAAGGAGCTGGGGCAAGGCTGAGTGGGGGTAAAAGAAGGGGCTGAGGTGGATCTCCCCTCCCCACCAGCCTGCCCTCCATGCTGCTGAGCTTGGGCAATCCTCCTGCCGAGGAGAAATGAGCTTCTACAGCTTCCAGATGAGGTGAGGAGTCCTTTCCTAGAACTGAAAAATAAAGTAAAATAAAATAAATCATTCCTGGTCCGAACAGGCAAATTTCTATGAAGAGAATGCCTGATTTCAGGAATCTGCAGCCTCCCGATGCAAAAAATGTCTTTGCTGAAAACTTTCCAGCCAGCCTCTGTGATTTTAATTAAATAGCAAAGACCGTGTGTCGAAATTCACAGTCCCCGTCCCCATTTACTAGTGGGTGTTGAAAAATAACCTAAAAAAAAAAAAAAGTATTTAAAAAAAAAAAAAAAGCTTACTCTTTACTCAGCAACTTGAACAGATTTCAAGTCATTTTGTAGTTGGGAGGAATGCTCACAGAGACAGAGATTTTCTTGACTGAGATCATCAGAGCCCAGAGCTGAAGCAATTGTGCAACTGAGAAATGTATTCAGGCTTATTTCACAAGAGTTATTTACTCTTTAAACTATTCATTCACACCTCCATGAAAAAAAAACTTAAAAAAAAATAAAATAAAAAGAGAAAAAAAGGATTTTTGACAAACTATCTCCCCTGATATATTCAAGATGATTATCAGAGCACGGACCTGATCTCCAGCAGCCAAAGGCAGGAAAGTGCTCGGCCAAAGCCCTTTAATTCATTAGGCTCCCGAATTGTGCCTTTGCATCCTCATAGCCTGATACTCGCAGAAGGGAGAGGCTGATTTTCATTTTCTGTGCTCTAACTTTCTAATAAACAATAAGCAGATCGCAGCCTCCCTCTTTTGTGCGGGTGAAAATAAGCATTTTTTTATTATTATCTTTTTAAATATTACAAAAAGGGACAATATGCTAAAAATATGCAGCGAACAAATATCATCTGTACAGACTGGAAGAGAACCTTCATAAATTAACCTTATTAGTGCATTACTGTAAGCGAATGCCAAAAAAGCTCCTAATTTGCATTAAGATAGATTTTTCAGGTTGGCTGCATGATTTAATTAAAGAAAAGATTAAGAATCATTAAACAAGCTGCTCTACCTTGCAATAACAGAATTTATATCTGATTCAGGTTAACGAAAACACAGATGGTGATTCAGTAACTGTTGAGTTGCTGTAACAGAATGAAAATGATCCCATTAGTTCTCTGGAAATGTGAGGGAATTTGAAAATTAGCATGCAGATACATTGTATGGTGCTAGACAGCTTGGTCTGCTTGGATCATCACTGATTACTCTTTGTTTGGGTTGGCAACACTGAACTTAATAAATGAAAAAATGTTCCAGTATACCACAGTTGGAAACTGTTCAAGGTTGAAATAGGTGTGCAGACTTTCAAGAAGAGAGAGTTAAGTAAACAAATGTCAATCAATTTGGGGCTGGCAACGTTTTTTTCTTCCAGAATGTCTGTTCTTGAGAAGCAAGTGTCATCAAAATTGAAATCCTTTGCTTGATACATATGTTCATGTGGTATTTATTATTACAAAGGTATTTTAAATGCGTGTCATTCGTTTACAAAGGAGCCTCAGCAGCATTTGGATGCTAAAAGTGGAGAAGAGCTCGTAGGAAAATGGGTCGGGTTGTGCGTGGCACTGACAAAGGAATCAAACTTGCTGCAAAGGAAGGTTGTAAAGGGAGGAGACGTCAAATATAGGTAAAACCCCTCCTAAATAATGCAGTGACTTGGATAAGGCCCATAAGTGATCACTGTTGCCCCATGAGGGAGAGCAGAGCAATGTTGCTCAGCAGGTGACATTTCCAAGGCTCTGGCAGGGATAACTGCAGTATCCAGGGAGGGATACCTGGATCACAGCAAGCCTAGGGCTCGGAGCCGGAGGTCTGGATGACCGATCTTGCTCAGAAGAGTGCACACGCTCACATCAACACCAGGTTTTCCAACGTGACTCATTCCATGGCATTAACGCTTGGGCAGCAGGACAGGAGGGTGTCTTCTTCTAAGAGGTTATTTTTCCTTTTCTTTCTTGACTTCTTCGTTTTATTGCAACTGACTTCAAGGCCAGAAGGTTGTGCACAAGGGTGTTACAACAAAAACAAGGTTATAACAGTCGGACTTTTAGGTTAAAATGTGCTTTGCTTATCACGTGTTAAGATCTTTCAGAAATGATGTAATGCACCAGGGACTGTGGTGCTACATTTGCAAACCACCTTTTTTTTAATCATTAATTGACATCATATAATAATGTCCAGCTCACTACTCCCAAAGTGATGGCAATTAATCTTGTAGGGAAAAAAAAGGACATTTTTAGCTTTTAGCATAGAAAGGTCATAAACAGGTTGTCTTTGATTTGACTGGATTTTAACCATCTGATCAAACTTTTTTTCTTTTTCACTTCAACATTTCTTGAACATTACCTTGTTTTTTTTAACACTTACATATTTAAAGATTGCATTTAGGAGAGATAGCCTCAGCAACTTGGCAGCATTTAAAAGCACACATGTTATTGCAAACAAGTGTGTCTTAGTTACAAAGGAAACCTTTGCTGTTCTTCCATGACCAGCACTTTTCTTTTTTTATGTCTTCAGAAACTGTTTGGTGCACGATGAGTGATGGCACTGCAAAACACTGATTTTTTTAATATTTTTTTTTTCCTTCTCTCATTTAGGAGCCAGGGTTTGTTCTCAAACAAGGTGAACCATGGGGAAAAATATCATTAAATATTTTCTCAGTACTCCAGCTTGCCACAGACTGGTTAAGCGTCCTGTCTTTGTACTGATCACGCTGCTTGCAGTTTTCATATAATTGCAAATCCATCTCCCTCCTTGGCTCCTTGAGCAGGGATGTAAAGGACTGTGAATTGTACAGAGTCTTCCCTGCGAAACTGTACAACCAAGGAAGATGTGGAGGGGTTATGCTGTGCCTGCCAACACCAAGTGTTTGCTGGAAAGGGCTGGATTACCCAGGAAAGAGAATAGATCAGGATATTAACTGCCAGCTATCGAATGATCACAGGATATTTTGGGAGTTGCTGCAGAAAAGCTGAGCAGATCTTTTTAATATTCTGCCTCGTTCCCGTGGAAGCTGTGAGGAGTACAAGAGGATATTTGATTTATATTTGTGCATTTTTGTTTGGATGAGGACTGTGAGAACCCAGTGGTTTTTGGTTCATGGGAGATCTGGCACATCGCTCTCTTGGTTTTGATTCAAGCGGGTTCACATCCCCCGAGTTTCACTTTGACTTTTGATTTTGAACAAATCCAAAAAAAGGCAAAACAAAGCCCTGATGAACCAGCTAACTTTCACATGGTTTCCACCCAAAATTATAAACTTTGCCCCCTTCACAAATGGAAGGCTGTATTCAAAACGATAGGCTTTCCAAATGCCGTTAACTGGAGCTATTTTTATGTCAGCAAGAAAGATAACCCAAATTCTTCTGATTTTTCCAGGATGAGGGGCTCAGATATCCAACTGATCTTCTCAGAAGCCCTATTTACCAGAGAGGTAGTTCTGTGAGTAGAAAAAATTCAGAGTAAGGACTTGAGGGGTGTCCTGGCACCTCTCTTGCGAAAACACGAACGTGTCAACCCTACCTCCACCCTTAAATTCGCTGCACAGGGCGTTTCAAGAACGGGTTAAGCACAGCAGAATTTCTGGATGTAACCCTGGCCAGAAGATGCCATTCCACTAAAAGAAAGCTTTCTCACATTCCATGGGGTCATCTAAGATGGAAGATTCACAAAGGCTTTTGGATGCTTGTCAGGACCTTCTTGTAAATGCTGTGTCCTTGGCCAGTTCCAGAATACCTCCCGTGTGAATCCATCACAGAAAATCATGCACACGGTTCTGGGCCTTGTAAAGAAAAAAAAACAACAACAAAAAAAAGATAATGAAAAGCAGGGAAATCTCCGAACATTCAGGAATAACTCTCTCAAATATCCTCAAAGAAGAATCACAGGATACTTAGGGTTGGAAGGAACCTCTGGACATCTTCTAGTCCAGCCTGAAGAAGGTTGTGTAGCCCAAACAAACACCTCTGAGACCTGCTTATCCCAGTGGGCCCATTTAAAAAATTACCGATGCTTAATAAAAATGGATTATCTAATAAAAGTGTTTTTCAAAAAAGCATTAATTGCCATTTTCAGTTTATGCTTCTGCTACATCTTATTGTATCATCGTGCTTTTCTCAGCTGATTGGACTCAAGGGTTACATTCGTATCCTTTTTCTTTTTTAATATGGGATTAATGTTTTTCCTCAAAAAAATTATTTAATACTTTTCACAATGGGAGTTTTTTAGTCACATCAACTACGTTACTGTTCTTTGGTATAAAACAACAGTGCTACATTTGCTTTTCTTATAAGGAAATAGAGGTAAACCCCGCATTTTAAGCATCAAACTGCAGTGTTTGGACACTTTTTCTTTCTCATTCTCCTTATTTTCTCCTTTACGTTTCTTTTCCTTCTTTTGGCAGAACTGTCTTGGTAACTTCAGGGTGTTTGGTACTCCCAAGCAAGAAACTGCAGCATCTGGCAGCTCTACCCAGGTTACCTCCACACATCTAACACTGGATATTCAGCTGACATTTCACAGGATGCTGGAATGTGCTCCATTATCTCTGTAGAAGCACTTCGCAAACGTGGATGGGATCCAGTTAAGGAGCCAAAAACAGTACTGTGGAAATTACCTGACCAGTCAAGTCTATAAAAATTGAGTTACAGACAGCATAAGCTAAAGCCAGTAATTCTAACAAATATTCCTTGGGCATCCCATAATTTAAATGAGAGTAATGAGGATGTTGTAATGCTTTAGATTGAATAAGTAACAAAAATATCAGCTCTCTTTGTCTGAAGAACTGTCAGATTTTAATACTCGAGCCAGGTTAATTGTAAAATTGTTTGGGATCGTGGATGCTGGCAAACAGAGTGTAACTTTAAGCTGGACTCTGGAACAGCCTCGTGGGTGGATGATGAGACCCCCGAGAAGCACCAGGCAGCCCTGAGCAGTGCTACTGGATCAGACCTCAGTTTGTGTTCCCATGACACTCAAAGGAGGCAAAAGAGGCACATTTTCCACAAGTTTGTAAACATAACAGCTTCCAGCAAAAGTGGTGAGAAAGTTTTGGGGATTTTGTGGGTTTTTTTTTCAGGCGTCTACTCCATGTCACTGGTGGGAGCTGGGAAAGTGACTGTTGCAATAAAATGGACCATAGGCTCTTCACAAAACAGGATGAAATGTTTATATTTGGCTATTATGATGATGGATGTTAAAAAAGCAAGCTAAGATAAATAAACATATTAATTATGTGTCAAACCACAGGACATCTCTTAGGACACTGTGATGGGAAGACGCACATGCTGGAGATAACTTTGCTTCATTTCAATGTATTTCTTGATGAGCTTTATTAACCTTTAGGGACAAATGGATCTCAGAAATGGTATTTGTTACTGTGACCTTCCGTATTTCCTCCTCGTACTTAAAGGCAGGATGATTTCCATCCCAAAAAGATGGTGGAAATATATATGATCCCAGTGGCTTAAGTACATCACTGTGTTGAGGTGGGACCCAGAAATTAGTGTCCCTGTGTCTAAACTGCACTGGAAGCTATTTAGTTAAGGAAGGACAAGTATTTCCCTCCTTTCCTACTCCTACTGAGAGAATTTTAAAACCACTCAGCTCATTCCCCATAATTTCTCTCCATAGCCCAATAAAAAGGATAATCTTCTGTTTCTCAAAACCAAAATTCAGAGGGAAACTGCAGCCACATTAGAAGGGCAGAAACAACTTTCTGATTCCTTGCTCCAGTGTATAGAGTAAGTCCTTTAATTAAAGCAACTCTCTGGTCGAGCTGACACTTTCTTTTTTTTTAATTGCAGTAATTTATTTTATTTGAATTCGTCAGGGTGTGTGAGTGTTTCAGAGTGCCCCAAACGAAACGGGGGCTGTCAAAAGATGTGATGCTGCGTCATCGCTGGAGCCGATGGCCACGAGCCAGCTCTGTCAACACTTGGCTTTGTACTGTCCGGGGGAGAGAAGCTGATTCTTCAGCAGTGTCTAATCAGTTTAAAACAAATCTGGAAGATGTTACTAGAAGACAAGATGAGATCCAGGCCACAGCAGCCTCTGCATACAAAGAAGTGAAGGGTTTCGTTTGAGAACGAAATTAAAGAGGTGGGAACAACTCTTGACAGTTTCAACAGGATTTTAACTGTGGGTAAGAAGGAGTGAACTACTGGTTTGGGAGATGGGACTGCTGGTACCTAGAGACAGGTCCTTGTTCTGTCACCTCTGCTGTAACAACAGAGATATCAGGGAAATAGATCTCCTAGTAAGCAACGGAAAAGTTCCTGTATATTCACAGCAGCATTCCAATACACAAAGGGGACATACAGAAGGTTGGAGAGTGACTTCTTACAAGGGCCTGTAGTGACAGGACCAGGGGAACTGGTTTTAAATTGAAGAAAGGAAGATCTAGATTAGAGATTAGGAAGAAATTCTTCCTTGTGAGGGTGGTGAGGCCCTGGCGCAGGGTGTCCAGAGAAGCTGGGGCTGCCCCTGGATCCCTGGAAGTGTCCAAGGCCAGGCTGGACGGGGTTTGGAGCAACCTGGGAAACGGGAAGCTGTCCCTGCTCATGGCAGGGGTATGGAATGAGATGAGTTTTAAGGTCCTTTCTAACCCAAACTGTTCTGTGATTCCGTGATTCATCACAGCCTGGGTAATTCTTTAAAGGAAACCAAAGTCAAATAATTTGGAGGTTCATAATGACAAGAAACAGTTACCTAATAAATCACAGGAGGTGTATATAGAAAAGGTAAATACATGCTTTTGATTGATGGAACAATTTCCATCTGAGTCCATCAAAAGTTTCCAGAAACCCAACCAACCCAACACAGATATCAGGGAGCTCCACATCCATCTTTCAGTGCCGCATCTGGAAACCTCCTAACAGCCCTCAATCACACAGGTATCCTTGAAAATGAGAAACTCTGATGGTTTTCTTTGGGATTTGTTACTGGAATAGTCTGTTTCCTTCTGATACCATGCAGTAAAAGAACAAAAGTAGAAAGCCAAACCTCCTTTCCTGTCTGCAGGCACCTGACCTGGCCCCCAGAACATGACCAGGACACACTTTGCCCTTGCAGGATTCAACTGCAAGGACAAGTGGGTCACTTAAGTACTCGGAAAGGGAATGGAAATAGTTAAAAAAGTGGTAGAGGAGCTACTGGAGCCTTCTTTTACTGCTACAGAGAAGATGTTGCAGGGGTAAGAAAAGGATGTGTCTCTGGGAGAGTCTTGTGCTGGATTTAAAGCAGAAAACAGAAAATACCCCCTAACACTCATTAAAAACCAATCAGATAAGGTGTTTTATAAAGCAGCCGTCAGTGGGAAAGAAATGGGGGAGGTGGAGGGTGGAAAGAGTTGTAGATCCACAGGAAATTCCTCCAAGCTGAAGGAAGCCTTCAGTATCTATCATGATTGCAAACTAGTGGGAAGGAGTCAGGAAGGAGCAGGAATGTCCTGCCTTTCTCACAGCTGCCCAGTGGGACCTGTGACTTTCCTTCATCAGCCCCAGCCCAGACAAACCCTCAGGAGTCCAGGAATCTTCAACTCCAACAGCTGCTGCATCACCCCTTTTCATTCCCCCCTTATCCAACATGTTATAAAGATGAGATTTAAGTTATTTTCTTATTATTAAAGGGGAGAATAACTCCCAGTGAAAAGAAAAAGCTTTCCTCATTGCAGAAACTCAGACTACCAGGATGCATCCCTCTTCCTTATCATTTCAGAAAAAAAAACCACTACTTTTTCCCTACCATATTTTGTCCTTGCTGTTTTTCTTCTCTTGGAGATCTCTTCCCTCATTCCCTTCACTTTGATTCCTATCCATGCTTCTGGTGGCATGGTCATTGGCTCCAAGGGAGCAGAGTTTATCCCTTGCCCTGTAGGGCTGCATCTATTAAACCTCCCCAACTTTATTCAAGTAAAGCCTGGTGAAACAATCTTTTGCCTGATGTGGGAATTAAACCAATATCTGAGTTGAGACAAATTCCTCTACCTCTCTGTAATTCATCTTTTTCACTTTACATGAGGATTTTTCTCATGGTCTGTGAAGCAGGTCAGATTACCTTAGATACTTTGTCAGTAGCTGAATGGATAGGGTATTATAAACTCTAATTTACAGTCTCCTCCAACTTACTGTATATAAAATACTGAAAGATTACAGATCCACTTCAGCTAAACCCCTGAGTGTCTGCAGCTTTGCCAGGTTTGGCCACAGAATCATTGCTTTTAGGGCCTGCAGGGACCCTGACCTGATGTCCCCTGAGCAGTGTGGGCCACAGGGTTTGAGCTCCCCCTGTTCACCCAGTGAGGTCCTGGGTCACTCCTGGATGTTTTGGATTCTTGGATTTTCCTCCTTATATTGCCTGAACCCACAGAAAATGCTGGAGTTTATTACAGCAAATGCTACAACGACTGGATCCAAACCTGTTCAGGTTGTACACGAGCAGCCTGAAAAATTGGTGTTCTAGCACCATGGTGCATTTTTAAATTAACACAGGGCACTACAGCAGGCCTTAATAATGGCTTTCAACCTCCTTTCTTCCCTAGAATCATGGAATGGTTTGGGTTAGAAGGGACCTTCACAGGCCATCTAGTCTAAGCCCCCTGTATTGAACAGGGAATTCTTCAACTTGACCAGGTTGCTCAGAGCCCTGTCCAAAAACTGGACTTGGATGTTTCCAGGGATGGGGCATCTACCACCTGTCTGGGAAACCTTTGTTCATTCTTCCTTCCAAATCAATGATTTCATTTTCCTTCTTCTCTCTTACTCTTCTGCCACTTCATTGTCACAGCAATGGACAGGAAGATCTGGAAGGTCTGAAATCATCTGTTCACTCTCAGTTTCTCCACTCCCTTCACCCTCACCAAGATTCCACGTTGAACACCACAGAAGACTCCGGTAATAAAATCTAACACCACAACAGACACTAATTACAAACTTTGTTGCTAAACTCAAATTGCTGAACTAAATTACACCCCTAGCTGAGGGAACCAGGAGACAGCAGACACACATTGTGGCAGGAAAACCTTTGGCTGCTCAAGTTCATCTCATCCCAGCTCAAAACTCTCGTGGCTGAAGCCATTCCAGCTGCACTGCTTACCTTGGGAAGAGGCAGAGGGGATGCTGCAAGCTTACCTGCACCTCTCAGTTTGACTTCCACATCTTCATCTCTGGGAGATGACCCCAGAGATGATCCAAGATGATCCAAGCAGCTGCTGAATTCTCCACGATGAGGAGCATGGGCTGATTTATCCTGCAGTTCCCAGCACGGAAACAAGTCTGTGGATAAAGACCTGAGTCTGCAGCATCTTCCATCAGCACAAAGCATACAACTGTGCAAGAAACCTTTTCATAATCATGAGGGGAAAGAGAGAGAGAGGAAAAAAACAACCCAAATTCTTAAACGTATTCAGACTCAGCTGGAATTCGGACCAAGAGATGGACTAGCTACTTACTTATCCCTGAGGCACATTCACCCCTCTCTATAATTAAGCTCTTGGGCTGTTTTGTTAGTGGTGAGAAGCAGGCTTTGCCAAAAGTCATCTGGCTTTCTCCCTTAGAACACTGACAGGTTTTTTCCCCCCTCCTTGCTAAAGAAAGCTTTCAATTTTCATTGCTTATGTGCTTTAGGTATAATTATTTTTTTTTTACCTTTCACGGTGTTATTTCTTACCCATAAAATTATACAAAATGGTCATCAGTGAGCCTGCTGAAAAGACCAGCCACCATACATTGCAGAGAATAACCTTAATATTTATAAAAAAAAAAAAAAGACCATATTTCTTTTAAAGATCTTGCTCTAAACAAACTGAATTATTCATGCATAGAATTGTACAGCATTAGAACACCTGTTTTCAATCATGCATAATGTAAAATCACTCATTACCTCACAAGAGCCTCTACATCTCCAGCAATCAAATGGCATTGAAACAGCGGAACAGGTGCTTGGCAGGTGGATCCAAACAGATGTTTTAGGCTTGGTTGTCTTTTCTTGTACAGGTGTGGTGATCTTGTTTTCAACGGCATAATTGCTATTTGAATAGGTGATATTTAATTCTTACGTGCTTTAATATTTATTTTTGCTTCTTCAATTCCTTTTTTTTTTCCACTCTGCGAGCTGCACAGGCTCGAAGCAGCCACGAGATGTGAGAAAGCTCTGGGCTGAAACGTAAGTGATGCAATGGAAAGTACAGTTCCCCTTACTCAGACCTTCATGCCACAAATTCTCACCCAGGAGACTCTGTCCTTTTTCTAGACAACTTGTGCAAAACCACTGCAGAGTCCTCTGGACTCTCAACCACGGTCCAGCATTCCCTTCCTGAAAGGATATGTGACTGTTGGATGTATGGAGATATGATATTGTTTCCTCCATGGAAACAATAAAACAGGAAATGGAGAAGATCTCTGCAGCTTTTTCTAGGATTCAGTGATGCACAGTTTAAATGTGCCTAAAAACTCCAGCAGACTTAGTACACTGATGTTGTGAAGGAGAAAGACATCAGTGAAATACAGTGATGGAGGGCAGGGTTAGATTAGAGATTGGGAAGAAATCCTTCCCTGTGAGGGTGGGGAGGCCCTGGCACAGGGTGCCCAGAGAAGCTGTGGCTGCCCCGGGATCCCTGGAAGTGTCCAAGGCCAGGTTGGATGGGGCTTGGAGCACCCTGGGATAGTGGAAGGTGTCCCTTCCCATGGCAGGGGGTGGAATGAGAAAATCTTTAAGGTCACTTCCAACCCAAACCATTCTGGGATTTGCTGGTTACAAATCTTGACTCTCCTTCTCAAACTCCTGTTTTCCATGTGGGCCCCGTGGGAGAGAGACACGGACCACTGGTCTTTGCTAAACCAGACTGTGGACCTGGCACTCTGCAAAAGCAGCAGAAAGCACTGAACCTGCAAGGAAAGAAAAAATAAAAAGACAAAAATTTGACATCTTCCTCTTGGAATTCAGAGAAAATGAATCAACAGTGGCCAAAAAGTATTTTGGTGCTCATGGCCCTCAAGCACCGATTACTGGTTGGCCGAAGCCGATACGTTTCCACTCCTACTTCAGTTTCAACAGCAAAGTGGCCAATCATTAGAAACAGCTTTAAACTTGGCACCCTGGCCAGCATCTCGACAGAGCAGCCAAGGACTGAAAACCCATGGTGACAGATTATTGCTCTGACACGTCACCTGCCCTCGGGCTGTGTTTGCTCCTCGTGGTCGGGCGCCGCGGGCGCAGAGGGAGAAGCACGGATGCAGTGAGCCGGGTCGGTGCTTCACACAGGTGTGTTCAGAGCAGAACAACTCCTCGTGATTAGCATGTGGGGCCAGCAGGGTGTAAACAACAGACTCGTTTTGTGCCAAACCACTGTGTGTCAAGGACCAGAGCAGTAACGTTTTTGGACCACGATGCGCCACCATCCAATTCTTCCCTGGGAGGGTGGGGAGGCCCTGGCACAGGGTGCCCAGAGAAGCTGTGGCTGCCCCTGGATCCCTGGGATTGTCCAAGGCCAGGTTGGACAGGGTTTGGAGCAACCTGGGAGAGTGGAAGGTTTCCCTGCTTGTGTTGGGGGATAGAAAGAGATGATCTTTGTAGTCCCTTCAACCCAAACCGTTCTATGATTCCAGGGTCTTACAACATAGAAAATAATTTGGATAAACATATAATTCAATTATTCTGCCCCACTATACCATATTTTACTGCACTTTCCAGTGTCAGAGATCTCATTTGTCTTTGAGCATAAGCATTTCCCAGTATTTTGAAGCAGGAATGGCAAAAGAACCCCATTCCCTTGATCAAAGGATTTATTCTGGATTTACCTCACTGAAATAGGCGCTCATTTGCCAGCGTAGAAGGAACAATTAACAGATGTGTCCTGAACCAAGTATGACAGAACTTGGATGACACCATCACATTAACAAGTAGGGTATCAAGACTGATAAGGACACGTAAATACATAGATGCATTTATGTATACAGTTCACACTTACAAAGACGAGAAGTACATCCAGCACTCATTTACGTGCTTATTCATGTGTAGCAATTAAAACATACAGGAAAAATATCTGATAAAAAGTTCTACCAGTCCATGGTGGCTTACCTGTCCAAAGACAGCATGTGCCTCAAAGCAGAAACTTCCAGAAACAGCAGCTGCCTGCAGCGACCTCTGCACCACCTCTTTCACACCACTTCGTCCTTCTCCTGGGCCCCCTCTGTGGTTAACAAACAGGCAGGAGCTTCATTCCCAGCTGAAAAGCTCCAGAAAACCTCCCTTCAGCACATTTCCTCAGAGACTGTGAAATTCTTGTGTTTCTGGGTCAGATATGTGTGACTTCTAGTGGAAGTTACTTTAAACACAAGAGCAGCAAAGAGAAACAAAGGGTGAATCAGTGTATCCAGGATGAAATAAAAGCTCAGCAAACGCTTCCCAAATTCCATTAGGGATTATTTTCTGAACATTTTTCTTTCTTAGGAGAAAATATAAACTCTTACCTTTGACACAACAGGTCCATCTCAGAGCTCCAGCACAGCCTCAGCATCTACTGATGTGCCCCAGTGATCCTCCTTTGACCTCCCATCCAGCCCCAGGTACTGGAGCTCATCTTTAACCCAGGATGAGGTGGTTTGGGTTGTTTTTGAACACTTCCACAAAGAGCTGTTTGATCTGAAGTGCTGCCTTCAGGAAACAGAGCTGCTCTCGTCCTCCTGTTAAGAACTTTTGACCACTTTTTGCTCCAGGATCTTTTCCCACATCCTTGCCTCCATGACCGGGTTTCAAAGGACAGCGTGCTCTTCCCTTTGACAACCCTCACCAGCTCTGCACCTCCTGGCTTGGGATGGGTCTGTGCAGCTTTTCTCCGTGATATATTCCCATTCATTCCTCACATTTAGTCTGTGTCTCAGCTGATCACAGAGGCAGCATGGATTGGCCTCTCCAGGATGCTTCAGATCAATTTTCTTTTTGCAGGAAGCATAAATTATTAATGACACCAGGCACTCCAACCCGACTCGCTCCCAAAGTTTCATGCAGTTTACAAAAATCTAAATGGATTAATAACTCCAAAAGGTTGGTGAGTGTGAGCTGTGTGAATTCCAGGTGGGAGGGAAACTCCTGAGATAAAGGACTTGTAAAGAAAAGCATCTTTTTCATTTATGGGCCAGTAACAGCTCTTTTGTGTCTAAGGCCTCAGAATCATTTAACATTGCTGTGGCTCTGCATATTCGCCAGTAAAATGGTCCCGTTGCTTTTCTCAGAGAGATGTTACAAGGGGGTTATAAAAAAAAGTGGAGCAACTGAAAGGCTTTTGCCCAGGTGCAATGTGCTCTTTACATCTCGCTTACCTGGGGTGTGCATCCCGCAGCTCCTTCACTCAGCAGCGCCTCTGGAGCACAGTGGGCTGCACACTCCTCCCTAAGGGTGAGCAAAACAGCAGCTTACAGATCACAGAGTCACACAGCCATCAGGGCTGGAAAAGCCCTCTAAGACCATCAAGGCCAGCTGTTAATGTAACACTGCCAAGGCTGCCACAAACCATGTCCCCAAGTGCCACATCACACAGTTTTTGTTCAAGGCCAGGTTGAATGGGGCTTGGAGCAACCTGGTCGGGTAAAAGGTGTCCCTGCCCATGGTAGGGAGTGGAATGAGATGAGTTTAAGGTCCCTTCCAACCTGAAACCACTCTGTGACTCAATGATTCTACCGGAGAACAAAATTGAATATCACTCGGAGGAGAGATACAGCATTGCAAAACTGAAGCAAGCCTGTGGCATCCTGGGGTTGATTAACCCTATTAACATGTGTTTTAGGCCCTCTGACTGCAACAGAGTGACTCCTGTTTTACCTCTCCATCACCATGGAGGCAATAGTATCCATGTGGAGACCAAAACCAAGCACTGGAAACAGTTATTCCAACTGCTTAGGTGTGCAAAGATGCGTTTAAGGCACGTGTGTTTATGTATACATACACACAGGCACACACATATATACAGAACCATGGAATCACAGAACAGGTTGGGGTAGAAAGGACATTAAAACTCATCTAATTCCAGCCTCCTGCCATAGGCCAGGACACCTTCCACTATCCCAGGTTGCTCCAAGCCCTGTCCAACCTGGCCTGGAACACTTCCAGGGATCCAGGGCCAGCCACAGCTTCTCTAGGCAGCCTATGCCAGGGTCTCCCCACCCTCTGAAGAAAAAATTTCTTCCTATTCTCTGATCTAAACCTGACCTCCATCCTAAAGCCGTTCCCCTTTGTCCTATCGACAGTAGGACATCCTATACAGAACACATTAAACCCATATTTTTACACAGAAGGGCACGCAGTGTTCAGCACCACACCCGGTGGGAACCCCCAGCCCCGACTGCCCCGGGTTCCCCCCGATGGCAGCGGGGCCGTGGCCGCCCTGGCAGCTCCGCTTTCAGCCCGACAGCTGCGGATCCCAGGTGGTCTGACATTTGAGAGAGGGCTGCGGGGGAGATCGGAGGTGTTTTAGGGGAGAAGGAGGCTGCGAATAACACCGAGCCCTCGTCCAGATGGAATCGTTCACGGAACAACCTGGGATACTCTATTACTGTCCATATGCCTCCCAGGTCTCCAAAGGCCACACTCCATTGATTTATTAGAAATCTGCTTCTTTTCCCCCAGCATTGGTTCTTTCCCAAACAGGGCATAATGTGGGATTTACTACCATCTGAAACGCTCCTTTTTAAATTCAGTTCTTCGCATAAGCTGGGCTTCAGAAATGCTCCAATAAACACCAGATTAGAGAGCATTTCGGGACGGGAGCCCCCTCTTTATGTAGCCTTTAAACAAATTTCTTCCTGCCACAATGAGTGATAAAACATTTTATAGGGCATTTCTATGATAAGTAAATGGCTGAAGGCATGGCACCAGTAGAATTAAAGCCACCAGATATAACTCTGCTAACAGTCTGCCTTACACTTATTTCTTCCTTTGCATATAAGCCTGGAAGAATTATTTTATTGT
The DNA here is from genome assembly GCA_013397975.1 of Machaerirhynchus nigripectus. Classification (NCBI taxonomy): domain Eukaryota; kingdom Metazoa; phylum Chordata; class Aves; order Passeriformes; family Dicruridae; genus Machaerirhynchus; species Machaerirhynchus nigripectus. The sequence continues at coordinate 637,448 of VZRQ01001131.1, forward strand.
TTTAGCACTGCAAACAGTTGTTATTAGTGTATCTTATTTATAGTCAGTTCTTTGAGGCACTATAGTAATATAGAAAAATATCAGTTATTTCATCACACTGGTGAATTTAATGAACCTGAAGGTGTGTGTTATTTTAGCACTTGCTGCAGCTCCTGTGAAAACCCAATGGTGCTAAAATCTGTAAACCTGTCACTGCTTAAGTAATAACCTTGTTAAAAGCATCTTCATTTAACTTATTCCAGCTTTTGCAGAATGCAGGTTTTATTTTATCAGTGCAGGGAATAGGTGTTTCCAACCAAACCACTTATTGTAAATATAGTTAATTGTAGTTCATTAATTTATTCTCAGTGTTATTGCTTTTATTTTAACACTTAGTTTAAATTAAGCATTGTCTAGAATTGAGTTCCCATTTTCGATTTTTTTTAAACAAACTCTTAATTTATATAAAATATCTTTGGTTCGAACAGTAAATTTTATTCTGCAATATGGAAAATGCTCTTTGCATTCATTAATATCCCTTTATGCTGCAAGAAATTAGCTTTCTTCCTTAACAGCAGACAGGAAAACAAAATGAGATTCTTTTTTTAATCTTACCACTGTGAAATTGGGCTTCTTCCTTTCATTTAAAAATATAGAGAAAATGAAATATTGATGGCATGTGATCCAAATTATCAATTGATCCCTGCAAATGCACATCTACAATTATTGAAACCCTGGCAATAAAAGAATGGGAACTCCCTGCTATTTAGCACCATTCAGCAGAAAGAGAGGTGTAATTTGCACCATCACTTTTTTTTACAGCACCAATGATACTTCCTATATTGTTACACCATGGAGTTGTTTGTGACAAATGATAAAAGTATCAGGTTCCCAGTAAATTATTACAAGGTGGGCAATTATCCAACCATTAATACCTTTTTGCCTTTGAGACCTGCTATGCTCCTTGGTGCTCCCTGGCAGACACATCCCAGGGTTACAGACCTTGAAACTGAGGCTGGATGCTGATAGGGACCCGAGCTCCTGATGGCAGAGGGGCTACAGTAGAATCCCAAATATGTTGGCTGCTTTGAAAGAATTATCAGAATTATTATTATTATTATATCAGCTATCCAAGATGCTTGCATTAGATTGTCATTTATTGTTTTTCCCCCCATAATTTAGCTCTCCTTCTCCATGAGTTTCTGTTTCAGTGTTTATTGATCCGTGCTTCAGAGGAGGGCTGTGACTTATTTAAATCAGGGCATCACCATCCAACAGAGTGTAACAACCCCAGCCAGGCACAAAGCTGACCTGGGCTATTTCACTGCTCCTCACCATCACTTTCTGCCCTAATCAGTCTTGATCTTACTTTGCAAACAAGTTTAAAATGTAATTAACTTCATCCTTTCTTCCTGTTTTGGTGCCGGAACCCCTCAGGGAGGTGGCAGTGCAGCGCATCCCCCAACACCTTTATGAGCATCTCAAAGCCAAGGTGGGAGCACCCACATCTGGTCTCCAGGACAGGAACACCCAGATCTGCTCTGGAGCTGCCCAGAGAGGTGAGGGGTAGGAGGAGGAAACACACACTGCCCATGGGCTGTGTCTACAGCAGGGTCATTCCACCAAAAATTAGGTCTTGTCTCAACCCAAAAGTGTGCCAGTGTGCCCCGGGAGCTACAGACAGAGGAGGAAGAGGAGGGAAGCCAAGCTGCCTGTGCCTGACCACAGCACCAGGATTTAGGGCAGAAGTTAGGATGCTTCAAATCCCAACAGCTGCAGTGTGTCTGCAGGATCTGAGAAACCAGACCAAGCAATTGAAAAGGAATCCAGTTGTTTAAGCTTAGGCTGGGATTGTGTTTGTATTTGTTTTGCTTGTAACCTTTCGTTTCCAGCCTTCCAGCTAAAAGCCTGACCTTACGTCTTGCTTAATAAACCTTTTGGAAAAGCTTTATTTTATCATCCAGCCTGGCCTGTGCTGCAGGGAAGACGGATGGGAGGGAATGGGTGAAGCTGTGGAGGTGCAGAGGTGCATCCCAAGGGTGCAGGGTGGGAAGCTGGGGTGCGTCCTGCCCTGAAATGCTGTTCCACAGAACCATGGGCACTCCTGTTGAGGGTTGGACAGTCAGGAGAGATCCTCTGCTAAAGCACCTCACAGCTACTCCTTACAATGCATTCAGTGGGAAGAATACAGATGTCTGGGAGTGTGCATAAAAGGATCTAGCTGATAATGATCAAATGCAATTTAGATATAAAAGCAAATCTGCAAATGCGAGGGTTATTTTGGAGCCTGGAGCCCTGGGAGCTTCCCTGCTGCAGAGCCAGGGGTCCATGAGCCCAGTTTGGTGTGGGTCAGCATCACCCTTCTCTGGAGCTCCCACCTAACTCTGCTTCATTCCTCCCCCTCTGTGTCTGTGAATCTGCATCACAAGCTCATTCCTCTCCTGGACTCAGCTACGGGTGTTGGTAGAAGAAATTTTGAGCCTTTTCTTCTCCAACACAAAAACATTTCCCATATCAAACATCCGGCCTGTCTGCAGGAGCCCTACTCTTTCTGCTGACATCCTGTGCTACCACAACCCACAGAGAGAAAAGGAAAGACAAACCCAACACACTCCAGATAACCCCAAATTAGATGATCAGGTGCTGAATTCAGCAGTGGGAGGGAGGAAAAGGCAACACCGATATCACCATTCCTTCGGACTCTGCGGCAGAGGGGAGCCCAGCAGCAAAGCTGGGAAAGGGGATTCTCCTTTCTGACAACCAGCACAACCCAGCCCAGCAATGGGTTTCAAACCCATTTACACTGTACTGACTTTGGCTGGTTTAGAGCTAAAGCTATGGTATTTATCACCAGTGCTGAGACACAAAATAATTCCAGGTAGGATTTCACAGCAATGATCTGTTCTTTTCATAACCTAAAGCCAGCACATCATAGTCCTGTATCCACTGCTGGTACCAAATGGGACTGAAGTCAATATTATGTTTACGGCTGTAACGCTAAAAATGTAAGATTAAATTTAAAATTATGGAGCAGAAAATTTGAATTTAAGAAGATTTTTTCGTTAAGCCAGCATACATTTATCCCTCACACTGCCACAACGGTAATAGCAATTTGACCCACATAACTTTTTTGTTTCTTAGGTTATACTATTACAGACCAATTACACGTTCTTTAAAGAAATGTTATTAATTATTGAAACATTAAAAAGCTGAAGTCATTGTTTTTGTGCACTTAGCATAGCTTTTAAGACAGATTATAGGGAGAGAATCTTTTGGTAGATAGTCTTAAAATATTCACCAGTGCTAGAACAATTTAATGAAATTCACATTTATTTCAAGGATTTTTTTAATTAAATCTATTGGTTGTTGGTATCCGTAAACCCTTAAGAATAAACACCTGCAGTGTTTTATTATGTAAAAAGGTAGTTTAATTGCATCATATTTATCACAGACAAATCAAGCCCTATTCAGAAGATAATAATGACACAGTAATTGGACCAGTAATTGGTTCAGGATGATTCAATATTGTACTAATAATCATAAATACAACTGTCTCCTGCTTTGGTACAAGGCTGACACTGTATTATAGATTGGATTTGGTGCAATAAATATCCATGAACTGGGTCCAGTAGTGCCCAGGTCTTTAGTTCAACTGCCTTAGTAAATAACAGGTATCTAATAATGCATCCTACGTGAGCGATCATTGTTTCCTGGGGGGAAACACGGGGAATGCTGCTTCTTCCTGCACCTGGGAATGGCTGGAGGAGGCATCCTGATGGCAGTGCTTCCTTTGGCTCCTTGTGTTAAGCGCTGCCTTTTGCCTCTGAGATGTTTCCACTCCAAGCAAGCCTGGCCGTGCTCAGAGCCAGTTGTAAAGTAGATCTGTGTGGTTAAAATCTTGCTCTTCTTTGGCTTCGCACTTATTTGTTTGCATTCCTGGCAGCTGGAGAAATGGCACTCTCTGAAGAGGCACAGTTTTCCAAAAATGCTCAGAATCTGCCCCCAAACCCTCTGAGGAGAAACAGGAGGACGGGCAAGGTAACCAAAACCGTGCAGCCCAAACTCCACAGGAGGCAGGGGATGCTCACAGTGTGGTTTGTCCTCAGTGGGCCATAGACCTCTGGGGATGGCCACTGATGAGCTCCTGTGGGCCACCAGACCCCAGCAAACCCCTGGAATCCCCTGGGCTTATGTTCTCCATGGAAATCAGCACTGCTGTTCCTTGCCTTACCTTTTTCCTGCATTTCCTGTCCTTTCCCTGTCTGATCCAGAGCACCAGCATCCAAAGTGAGGGCTTTTCCTTGCTCCCTGCTGCCTTCCTGGCACCACGGGGGTCTTACTGCAGCACTTTGGCAAGCCACGCTTCCTATTTCAAATGGGAATGGTTTTCTCTCATAAAGCCTAGGAGGTTTTTTTGCCTAGGAAAACACCTATTGAAAATAATAACAATAAAAAGGCGTTTTTTGGTTCTTTACTCTCATTGAATGTGGCATGTGACACTTAGGTCAGAGCTTCCCAAACACAGGTAGTCCAAAACCAAAAAACTTGTGAAAAAAGTGCCTATATTCATATTTCAGCAGTTAAAAGGAGACGTCAGAGTTTCAAAGACTCCACAACTTCATTGGATTTCACCTGGAGCTTTGACCACAATTTTCCAGACTGTCCTGATATGATTTGAGCACCTGCTTAGTTTCATCTTATCACGATTTCCTTATCGTGTTAATTAAAGTGTTATTTATGGTACGACATAAATTGGCGTAGTGTTATCCAGCTTTAAGCTACTTTGTTTTTTTGCTCTGCGTCAGAATATAGAATTTTTAGGAACATGACAGCATAGAAATTTAGAAAACATTGAGTTTTAAGTTCATTTCCTTTCTTGAGTCACACGAGGCCGGGTTGGGGGAGCGGAAATCTCAGGAAGCAAACACCAAGGCCTGGTGGCAAAGGGCGGCTGGTGGGAGGTGGCAGCCCTGTGGCCGACTGCTTGTTCACGGAGGGTGGATACAGTGAGACAAGGAGCACAAACCCACTCCCGTGGCAGTCAATGATAGCTGTGAAAATCGGCCCCGCCACCGCCGCATTCAGCGCGCGCCCGCGGACCCGCGGCACGGCTCCTTCGCCAGCGCCGGCGCCTTTCAGGGGGAGCCAAAAGGGAGTGGAGCCTCATTATCCCCAAAACAATGATCCTCATTCACCAGACACAGAAACTTGCTTTTCATCGGCGCGTTGCACGGCGCAGAGCTGGAATAGAGATAACACAGCCCCTTTATCACCGGGACAAAAGCGCAGGGGCCGTGCTCCTGGCTTGGGAGGATGCCCTCAGCAGGCTACACTGATGGATTTGTAAGGATTTACCTCTTTTCCTTTAAGTGCTCTGCCCTGGAGGGAGGAGCAGCTGGGCCCAAGTACCAGCCCAAGGGGGACAGTGCGATGCTGACACCTGACTGCACTTCTCCTGGATGCACCATCTCTCTGGCTGCCACCTCCACCCCAAAACACAGCACCTGGAGGGAAGGACGGACGTGAGGAGTGCAGGCAGAAGAGACAACTCACATTGCAGGAGGTACTTAGGGAAGCCTTTGAAGACACTACAGCAGAGCAGCCTTGGCATGGGCTCTAAGGCTGAAACCAGTCTGTTCAAGTGGAATTCCATGGCAGAATGGCACCAGAGGACCAGTTCCCTCTTAATGGAGTCAAAGGGATGGAGCCCAAGCACGCCAGTAAGGTGGCAACCAGGGGAAGGCACACAACACCAAACCATCCCTTTTGATTTATTTTTTTCTCCTTGGTGCTCCATCCCCAAGCCATTTTTTTTCACTGTTGCCTGAGTCTCTCTTACCTTAGCCTTGCGCAGGGAGGAGGGAAAGGTGAGAAGACAGGAGAGCTATCGCTGTGCACAGCCAGGCAGGCAGGCAGCAGAGGTAGATGAACAGAATGTGTTGAAAGCATCATGATCCAGCGCCAGGAAATAACAGTTAGCATATCCCTGAATGACATTTACAGGAAACCTATGTTTCCTTTTCAGGGCCATAAGCTTCAACAAACTGGTGTGTTCAGTCAGCCCTTCCCCATGTACAGTATGGATGCCACAATTTTCTCAGCATATGCTCAGCTGCGTCCTTCTGATGGCATCCATGTTGGCGCCTTTCCATCTATAGGCATGGAGGGATGTCTTCATCTTCTGCAGGAGTCTGGGGCTACTGCCAAAGGCAGGGATCCAAGCACCGCAGGCAAGGAAAGTGGATCATTTTGGTTCCTGAATAAGGATTAGGCTTTGCAACACCTGAGCAGCGAAAATCCTGCAGAGCCTTGGTGGCCGGAGCCAGGAAACGCCGCGGTTCTGCGGAATATTGCTGAGCCGAGCCCTGTTTAACCAAGGTGAATGTTTGCTGAGGAGCAAATTAGAGGGAATTTAGGAAACAAATGGCAAACAGGCAGCCACGTGTAATGTCCGTATAAAGGCTTCGATGGGTTTGGCTCTGATGTTTTCTCAACATGTGATGGGTAACACCTTCATTATCTTAACTCTCTTCCAGCCCTCACCTAAGGAAAAACCACACAGCCTTCACTCCAAGAACTCCTTTTCTAATGTGAGGCAGAGATCCCTTTGATCTTTTGTTATATATGCTGAGGAGCCCAGTTATACACCATCCTAAGCACCAACACCAGTCAAATCCCTTTATTATTTACTTCTTTATTTTTAATCATAAACAGAAAAAAAAAATCCTTCTATTTTCACCCTGAAGCTTATCCATTTCTTGTCTTTTCAGAGCATGGACCAAAATGTACTTTACTGACTGGAGAAAGGAGGATTTCACTGAAGTAAACAGGATACCCAGAATTAAGGGCAGGATTTTGTCTACACACTGTTTCATCCAATCTACATTTATCGTCTCTAATACACTTAGGAGAGAAGAAGGGAATTTATTTGGATATTAAATGGCCCTGGAAATCATTCTCAACAAGGAATAAAACATTCCCTTTACATAAAATCACATTATAGAAAAAGTGTTCAAGTTAATTTAAGGGGAAAATTCAGAAAACAAAAGCCAAGTCACAGCCACACACACACACACACACACAAACTCGCCTCGCTTCTGCTTGGGGAAGAGAACTGAAATATTTCCTCTCCTCCTCTCTGGCCAGCTCGTTTTACAGAAATGAGAAGGTAACCTTATCGATCAGCAGTGCATAAAAGCCAGGCATACACAAAGCAGGGAGAGGTGGGGGATACAGATGAGAATTAAAACTGTTTTTATGGCTCTGCACCTGATCGGGAAAAATCTTTTCAGCGCAAACACATGAAAGTTGTCTCCTACTCTTAAGCCATTTTTCACCTCTTTCTTCAAACACGTGCTTTGCCCAGAGAAATGATGATAGCACATGGCTAATTAACAACAAAGAATAATTGAACTATGGCTCTAACTATCTACCTTTAAATCAAAGGAAGAAGGCAACCAATACTAAAATTTAATCTGTCCTCTGGGGCTGGAGACAGCTTACAGGTTCAAGTCAGATAGCAAATGCAGCTAAATGGCAGTCAGAAAAGATCATGTGACTGGGGGCTAAAAACTAATTAATCTCCATAAAGCTGTAAGTGAGGTAGGTAAGATGACTTGAAATCTGATTACATTATTGCATTTAAGGAGGGAAAATGCAGCATGTATTTTTCATGTTGATTTTAACCACCTGAGCCCTTAATGACATTTTGTACCTTGAAAGAAAACTCATATTTCATTTATATTTTAAAAGACTTACAAAGATGCTATTGTCATCTGCACAGAATTTACAAATTTAGTCTAAATAATGCTGCTATGAATCACAGGGAGTGCATTTCTAAACTTTTTTTCTGGTGTCAGCCAGAAGATTCCATGTAACTATGGGAAGCCATAAAGCCAATCATTTAACAGAAGCTGAAATAAATCTAAGGGAAAGAATAATTTTACTATGTGCTCAAGTAGGGGAGAAAAAAGACCCTGCATTCTAACTGACTGCTGAGGATGCACGTGCATTGCTCCTCTGATTTGTAAACAATCTCCAACACTAAATTTTGAATTAGTGGGAACACAGCATTGATTATGATTTCTATTATTTATAAATTGCTACACAGAAAAAAAAAACAAACAAGAAAAACCCAAGCAAACAGAAAATTCTAGGTGGGTGGGAGACAATTCAATAAATTTAGTCAAATTATGCATGGAATTGACACACTTAAATGTAATATTTTTAATTGTGTAGGGCAGATGTTAGAATACAAGACAGGAAAAGAGAAAATGGCCTCAAGTTTCTCTAGAGGAGGTCCAGGTTGGATATTAGGAAAAATTTCTTCACTGAAAGGGGGGTTAAGCTTTGGAACAGGCTGCCCAGGGCAGTGGTGGGGTCACGAGCTCAAAGCACGAGTAGATGTGGCACTTTGTGACATGGTTTGGTGGGCATGGGGGTGTTTGGTCGAAGGGTGAAAACTCGGTCGTGGAGGTTTTTCCCAACCTTAGTGATTCCGTGAGCAGAAAGGAAGAGAGAGGGAACAGAAAACTGCAACCACGTACCAAGCTGAAACCAAGCCTGAAGTTAATTTTGGAGGTTTTAGTCATGGCTATGGACCGCTGTGCATAATCTCTGCTTCTTGTGCAGCAGCATCCATGTTAATATTACAGACTGAAAAACACCCCAGACACGCCAAAAAAAGAATAAAATAAAACAAACCTAAAAGCAGAAGCATTATCACACTCAATTATGTGTTTTGAGATTCAGTACCTGACAGCCTGTGCAGGGGGCTGAGACGGGGACAGTTTTACGTGATAAAAACCTGTACTTTTAAAATGTTCGTAAAATGACATACACTGCTGAACAAGTATATGGTGGCAATAAATAAACAGCATTTAACTCAACAAGCACACGTTTATAGGTATAATAATGGCATTTTGCACTTCTGCAACACCTTTGATCCCAGAATTTCCGAGTCCTTTGCGAGGATTAATTAATTAAGCTTCAACACGCCCCTGCACCAGATGTCATTAAAATACTTTTTATGGCCTACAAATTCCACGAAAGACACGCTTGTATTTCATGTCTTATTGTGCCTCCTACCCAAAGCAATTACTTTTCTCCTCACTTGGCTGTGTGGTGGATGGGAAATGATGAAGGGGTCCTCCTGCCCCATTGGGCTGGGAGATTCCCTGGCAGTTCTGAATCTCTTCCTGATGATCAGGAAATTCAGGAAGTTCATGCCTGTGTGAATTTGGGGAGTTCATGCCATGCACCCTTCCCTCAAGCAGCTTTGCCTGTCTTGCTCCTAAAGCCTCAGATTTTCCTTCCCCGCCTCCTGTGTTGCTCTTTGCTATGACTGATCTCCCTGAAATGCTCAAGGATTTTGCAATTTCGCTATTTAGAGTTAGGAAGACATTTTTCCCACATGGTGAAACTGCCATGTGGCTGTAAAGTGCCCCCACACCCCTCCCTTCCCCTGCTTTTTTCCTCTCAGGAACCAAATCATTGCACTTCTCACATCTTTATTCCCGGTTTTGCCAGAACCCAACATGAATTACAGTTCAAACCCTACTTGCGAGTGATTTAAGGTAGAGCAACTTGGCAGTGAAACTTGCAGGGTGAGAGCGCGTGTTTGCAAAGTCTGGCACAGATGGATGCACCTCCTTGCATGAACCCTTAGCCTCCATGGGAAAAGACAGAACATGGGAATCAGCTCCCAAACCTCATCCTCTGCTTATCACGCTTATCTGGAGCTGGCACTGCATCCTTTCCTGGACTGTGATTAGTGAAAAACTCCCACAGGGAGCAAAGTTTGGCTCTATCACTTATTAGATTTAGGAGAAGTCTCACAGGCAGCTGAATTAGGGATTTTATTGCTGTTGGGCACTTCCTAACACCTCTTTCTCTTTCCTCCTGCTTCCAGGTACCTAATGGGATCGCAGTGCTTGTGAGGATGTTGATTCAAAAGACTTCTCTACCTTATCTACTATTTACAGAAACAGGTTGTGTCTACTGGCCAGCAGACAAATTTGAGCAAAATTTGGCCAAGGGCGTTCAATTACTGGACATGCACATCGCCTCCTAAAAACACACCTGATGATATTTTAATGTCACTTATATCAGCCAGCCTTAGGCTGATTGTCTCTTGACCTATCTATATTTTATGCTGCAAATAAAACACTTAATAAGGAGGAGCTTATAAAAATATTTTAACAGTCAGATAGTTACAGGACAAGGGGCAATGCTTTTAAATGAAAGAGGGGAGATCTAGATTAGATGTCAGAAGGAAATTCTCGACTGGAAGATATTAGAACAAGTTGCTCAAATTCCTCAAAGCACCAGGAGAAGGATCTCCTTGAGACCCACCAACCACACTAATTCTGATGGCAAAATAACCCTCCCAGAGGGACAGGTCTGTGGGCTGTGGCCACAGGTGGTTTGGTGTCACACACACACACAGCTATCCAGGACATTTTTACCGTCCCTCTGGTAAATCACAGGCTCTCACTGAGCAGGTATCTCCTGACATTTCCTGACCTATACAATTATTTCTCATGGTGGTGGGCACAGTGTGAGAGTTCCCTTTACCTGAACTATGCTTTCTCTGCTGTAGGAATGGCTGAGCTGTGCTACCCTCCAGACATCGAGCACAGACCACGTCACCACCCCTTCTTTTCGCAGATGTGCTGTCTGTCAGGAGCTGCAGCTCTCCCTTAGACTCAGCATTTCCTCTGTCACTGCACTCGCTTATTCAGGCCATAAAGAGCAACTGTCTGACCAGTGGACAGACATAACTCAGCTCAAAGCATGGGTTTGTTTGGCTTTTCTATAGCCCTGTGCCCTAATGTTTTGTCACGCGAGGTGTCGTGCCAACTACTTTTGAGAGAAGCCCTGCTGACCAGCATCGAGCGGAGCCTGGCCCTTAAAAAAGGTACTTTGTGCATTCCCTTTTTGGGGAAATTAGTTTGTTCCTTCCACAGTGGAAGGGGAGGGAATCTCTAGGTCAGACTTCAGATCCCTGACATAATTCTCCACCCACCCAACGACAGAACGAGCATGTTCCCAACACAGTTCGAGGACGTCGCCACTTCCATGTGCCCACAGAGGGTAAGAAAGGCAGGACTTCACACAAAAGTGTATTTTCCTTAGGAGAAGAGAATCCTTTAAAAATAAGCCATGGTATTACCTTTTTCAGATCACTTAGATAATGTAGCTGAGTCCAGCTGGGCTGAAGAAGTATTTGTACCATACGGACGCTGATACCACAGCTCTGTGTGCTTAAATATTTAATCCCACTAAGGTAATGTGCAACCAAAATACCTTGGCCTAATTTAGGTTGCATCTGGAAACATGTCATTTGAGATGCCAAGAGGTAGCTTTCTAATTTTCTGCTTCTCTCTTCTCATAAATCTACAATTTCTACTCCCGAGTTTAAAGCGTGTAAAAATTCTGTGGTTTTTTTTAGATAAAAAGATGATGTTGTAATCCAAGGGTTGGCTCTTGGTCTGAACAGTCCTTGGTTTTATAAACTGGAGGCAAAACATTAGATACAAATCTATCTGAAGGCTCTTTAATAAGAAAGATGGCAAGTAAATTCTGGTTTAATATAAAAGCCAATTCAACTCTTAATCACGACTGCAGATAATTCCTAATGTGGCCTGATATCATTTAAATTCCAAAAACCAGAGGAAGGGACAGCACGCACTTTCTTGAACCCACGTAATGATGTCATGCAAAGAATTCCTTTCCAACCATTTCTGTGCACAGGTCATAAATTACCAATCAGACACATGGATCCCCCTTTAATATTTTAAAGTCTCATTTTTGTGTATTCCTTTCTCTTGTTCATGCTTTGTCTTAACAAATACGCTCGGCCATAATGAAAATAAACTTGCTGAAGTCTCTGTGGCCTGAGACAAGCTATAACACATTTCTGCACCACGGGGTGGGCTCATGGGATACCTACTGAGAAAATGCATCCCCTCTGCGCATGCCCAGACTATTAAAATGAATTGACATGTTAATGCTGACAGGAAAAGAGCACAAGAGAGCTTGCTAAATTACTGCTCAGTCAGGCACTAGGAATTCCTGAGTGGCTAACTCCTGAGCAAAACCTGCAGCAAGGAGACAAGGAGAAAAAAAAAAAAAAAT
>VZRQ01001131.1:649598-665981 GCA_013397975.1 Machaerirhynchus nigripectus
GAGAGGAAGAAAGGAGAAGGGGGGAAAAAAAGAAGGGGAGAAAAAAAAAGTGGGTGGAAAAAAGAAAGTTTATTGTCAAACGCAACAAAACAAACTCGAAGGGTTTGTCATGTTAGTAATGCACCTACTCATAAATCATATGGATTTTAATCATACCTGCCACCTCAGCCTGCTTCTCCCCTGAGAAATTGTTTTCTTTTTGCTCCCTCCTTCACTCGCTTTCAATTATCTGGAAGCTGTTTCTCCTGTTTATTTATTTATCTAAAGTTCACATACAGTATGCATGCACAAATTTCCTCTGGGGGCCTGAGCCCAGGCAGATCATACAGGGATGCGGTGGAGCGTGGCAGCTAAACATCTCAGATGAATGTACTCAGCCTCCGAAAACCTGCTTTGGACCACGGCGACAAGAGGAGGGGAGGACAGAAAGTAATTAGTGTGTGTACAATGATGGATTATGGCTTAATATTCAGGCATTTCACCTTTGCACTGCTATAGGTAGGCCCACAAGATGACAAACGAAGTCCACATTCTTGCCAGTGAGGGGAAGAAAATAGAAGGAAAGGGGAGGGAAAAAAAAACCTCACAGGATTTTCACTCCTTTAGCCGTGTTCTCTGTTCAGTGAATAAATTGCCTTGGTTGTTTTAGTTACCTTTCAGACCTTTTACAGTTTGGAGAATGCCAGGTGTATGCACGTAAGCATCGGTGAGAAACCTGAGGGGCAGCTGCTCGGTGAATTTCTGACAAGCTGGCACAATATTTTTTCTATGTCTCACAGCCTCTATATGTAACTTTGGTACTACAGAGCAACTCACTCTTTCAAATTTTAAGGAGAGAATGAACTGCCAGTGACCTTTTCTCAGCTCTGGGAGGTGAGTGTGCAGCACAGATCCATCATGAGAGGAAGATCTTATAGACAACTTTAGAAAAAAAAAAAACCCAAACCATCATTTTTGCAAGCCAGATTGAAGGAAAAATAGATGAAGAGAGTTCAATAAGGAGTTACAACTACAGTTTAAATAGAGTTTTAACTCCAAAAATGAGTTTGGAGTCCAACTGAAGCTCTGTATGTGTATTAGGTCTATGGTAGCTTTTTCAGGAACGTTTGAAATAATAGTTGCTATGCCAGGGTATTGCTCAATTAAAGGAACATCTAGACAGCTCTCCCATTTGGAACACTTGTAGAAATTAAATGGATCACATGCAGTTTGACATTTTGCAAAATAAAAGCATAATTGGGGCACCGTATTGTTTCTGCCTTTTAAAGAGAAGAGTCGAGCTCACCCCGTGAAGCTTAGCTGGAACCAGGATCTGGAATCTGGGTCCTGATTTCTTCCCCCCACTGCTTTCTCAGAAAACTACTGATGCTCCAGTTAACCCTTGCAGCACCACACACTTCCCACTGGATATTTAACACACCTCCAGCCTGATGTTTTGAAGTAGTCAGAACTTATTTAGTCAAACTCATATGAGGGGAGGTAGTTCCTTGCTGGGTCATATTCTGGAGTTCACTGTTTCCCTCTGAAGGCCATGAGCTGGTCATGAGGCAAGTCCTGTGCCTAATGTCCTTTGAATAAAGACTTTTTGGAGGAATTCAGCTACCTGCCAAGGTGAGGCGTGGGGTGGGAGTGGGTTTCTCAGAACCCCCACCCTCCCCTGCAAGAGCCAAGGAGCTCACAGACTTCCACACGTTTTTTGTTCCTGTGCAAACGCCGACAAAACCTGAAAACCTTGAGATCAAGGGGTTTCTGGTGTCCTGTGGTACTTCAACCCCCTCACATGAATTAAGTTCATACTGTGGTCAGAGCAGATTGTTCACCAACTGAGGAGCCACAAACACTTACGTATGTGCCATCTTTTAAACATTTCAACAGCCCCGTTAAATGTTGTCGCATAAGCTAAAAATTAACCGTGAAGACACACTTTTTCTCACATTCACTACAGCTGAGCCTGAAACCAAATCCCAGATGTTCCCAACAAAAGCCATCTTGAATCACTACTTTCCAGAAAAGTGTATCACAGAAATCCGAGGAGGTGTCCCTTGTCCTGATTTCATGGATGCTGCCAGAGGCTGCAGTGGCATTGAGGGACCTTCAGTCCAACCCACCCACATTTAGTCCAGCTCAGGACAGCCACTCTCGTATGTCTATACAAGAAAAGACTTTGGGGTAACCTAATTGTGGCCTTCCAGTGCCTGAAGGGAACCTACAGGGAAGATGGAGACTGTTTACAAGGGCCTGGAATGATAGGACAGGGAGGAACAAATTCCAGCTGAAAGAGAGAAGGTTTAGGTTGGAGATTAGGAAGGAATTCTTCCCTGTGAGGGTGGTGAGGCCGTGGCACAGGGTGCCCAGAGAAGCTCTGGCGGCCCCGGGATCCCTGGAGTGACCAAGGCCAGGCTGGACAGAGCTTGGAGCAGCCTGGGACAATGGAAGGTGTCCCTGCTCAGGGCAGGGAGTAGAACAAGATGAGCAGAGTCTGTTTCCCTCTGTCTCTCTGAATTACCTGACCCAGAACATATCACAGGTGCTTTCCTGTGATCACAACTTGGTTTTGCAAAGCCACGAGTGCTTTCTGCCTGTGGCTTCTCCCACCTGCAGATCAAAGCCCTGAATGTGTACAGTTCACCCAGAAATGCCATCTTCCTGGGTATAAACAACATATTGCACATTTGGTACAACTTTCACTTCATTGTGTAATTTTGTTTGCAATCTCAGATATCAAAGAAAGGCAAACTGACAAAAGCCAGCTTGTAAACCCATTCAAGAGGAGTTTTCCATGGTTTACAGAAATCAACCCATAATCGACTTTATTTAAATCTCTGAGTGCACAAAAGGCTGCAGGTTGTCAGAGTAAGACAGAAGCATAGCATCGTAGAATTGCTTAAGTTGGAAAAGCTCTTTAAGATCACTGAGTCTGCCCATTCCCCAGCACTGCCAAGACCACCACTAAACCATGTCCCCAAGTGCCACATCAACATAGCTTTTAGATCCCTCCTGGGATGGGGACTCCACCACTGCCCTGGGCAGCCTGCTCCAATGTTTAACCACCTTTACAGCAAAGAAATTTTCCCTAATATCCACCCAAACCTCCCTTGGCACAACTTGAGGACATTTCCTCTTCTCCTGTTCCCATCAGTTGCAGTGAACCCTCATGGTCTGGTGTCCTCCTGAAGGGAGGGAGAGTGGGTCTGAAGGATTTATTTCAGCACAGCAGTCACCCACAAACCAACACCCACAATCAACTGGGACTTACCTCCACAGGTGTTTCTTCTACCTCTTTTTTAAATTTTGCTATAAGCTCTTCTACCAGGTGGTGCTCCCTGCATCACCATTTTTTGACTGTTTTGTCTGCATGAATCCATGAGGGGTTGTAAGCTATCAGTCACCCAGATTTTTTTGGAAGAAGCATCTCTAGCAACTGGTCCAGATATCACCAACAGTAAAATTATACAGCATGGGGCTTTTATGAGTTACATGGATCTAGATACAGTAAAAAGGCTTCACCCTCAATTTCATGGGTTTCTAATGTCAGGAATTAATGCCAAAGTTTTGACAGACCCTAAATTAAAGCAAACAACAGATGAAACAAACAAAAAATCAAACAAAATCCCCAAGCTCTTTAGTTTGCTGCAGTTTCTCCCAACCTTGAAACAATGTGAGTTTTCCTTTTGGTTGGGGGGAAAAATTAATAGTTACCATGGAAATTGCCACAAGTATTTTTCTTCCAGCCTCCTTCAAGCTCCAGAGCACGTTTATAAAGACACACACAGAATCCACTTGTCATTAAAGAACTTAGGCAGCACTATAACTACGTTTTCCCAAGTTTTACAACGTATTTCACAATAATTTGCTCTGCTCTCGTTCTCATTACGGAGGCAATATTAGAACGATAATGACTTACATGCTCTGTCATAGTTTACTACTCTGACCTTTTCAGTATTCTGCCTTTTGAAAGCTTGACAGGGCCACCTCTCCTGCTCACTCTAACATGGCAGAGAGCTGGGGCCAAGGAAAGAAGTGGATAACAGCAGCAGACATTCTGCCAAATGCTCTTAAGCTTTACATAACCCTACTGCAACCCATCATTTCTGGGGTGTTTTCAAACAGATTCCCTGTCTTTCTCCCAGCTCTTCGTGTTCCTGGAATTGCACTGGTCATCCAGAGCAGTGGCTTACCCGCAGTAGGCGCACTGGGAAGCGAGAGGTCTACACCCACACTTTACTACTTGAATATCAGTTTGGCCTTTTGAATTATTCATCAGCTCAGGAGCAAAGTCAGATTTTGGTCCCAGATGACCAGATGTCTCTTTTCTCAGTATGCAGGACTTTTTTGTTGTTGTTTTTTAATGCGTATTGCAGACCCCAGGCCTGTCCCTTTAGACACATGCAACACTTACTTTATTTTGTAGGACAGCAGACTTTTTTCAGCTGCATTTCCTGCTGCCAATTCCTCTATAAATCATCAGGAGTGTGAGGGAAGCTCCACAGGGCCAGTGCACAACCTGCTGCATGAGTGTGGGGTCACAGGTAGACATTGAGTACGTTGCTCCCGCTCCCTCTGTTCCTAGAGCATAAAGAGTCAGGGAAAGGTCTAAAGGAGAGTCATTGCCAACCCTCCCTCGTGTATCTCTTTCAGTGGCACAAAGCCATATCCTTCTTCAAATGAGGGCACAAAAGGGCAGGAGCCTCTTAAACCAGTGGAAAGCTTGTGGTGGAGGGAATGGTTGCAGGGATCAAAGAATCACAGAATCGTTTAGGTTGGATAAGACCTCCAAGATCATCGAGTCCAACCTTTGACCAAACACCACCCTGACAACTAATCCAGAGCACTGAGGTTTCTGGAACACCTCCAGGGGCCCCACCAGCTCCCTGGGCAGCTCCTTCCAATGTTTAACCACCTTTTCAGTGCAGAAATGCTTCCTGATGCCAACCACGATGGGCACAGTGGGTGGGGGTGTCACTCCCCATCCCAACCTTTTGATGTGCAGCACTGAGGAGCAGCCAGGCTGACACTCAGCTCTGGCTTTAGAGATTCAAAGGGAGCTCTCAAACCTCTGCCTGCTCAAGCTGGCCTCCCTCAAACTCTCCCCTGATGCTGCTCCCTGCCTTTCCACAGCTGAGGTGGAGATCAAGCCACTTTCACCCTTTCACATCTCCATCTCACATCTGTCCTCTCCAATATGACTTGCAGGTGTTTTGAGAAGACCCACGCACACTTCAGGCTGCCTTTTTTCCCCCTTTCCAGTGCTCTGAAATAGGCTGCCCTGTGCATTAGATCTGCAGTGTTATGCTCCTCGAGTACACCACTTCAATAAAAACCAGGTGTTCCGCCGCTTTCCTGCAGGATCCTATCCCACTGCCAGGCATGTGCTCTGCAGAACACCCTGGCGTGGTGACGGAAGAGTTAATGATCTCCGAGCCTACTGCTCGAGGATTATTTAGCACACCAGGTGCCTGCTGCACTCTCACTGGCGAGGAGAGCATGGGAACAGAGATGAATCAGGGCTGCAGCTGTGCGAGAGAGGGGCCTGGGAGCTGGTGAGGGAGCTGGTGAGACAGTCGGGATCTCCCCGGGACCCTCTGCTCTTTACACAAACACAGAGCATGTGCTGAGCAAACCCCAGTGGGCCCCGGCCATCCCATCACCTGCCTTCTGGGGGTCTCACCTTCCTGGGGAACACCAGGACCCTCAAAATCTGCTGGTCCTCAGATTTGTGCAGGTGCTCATCACTACCTTTCACCTGTTGCTTGTAAAGCTGCTCTGCTCAGGTACAAAGACTTTCTGTGGCTGTGGGGAAATAAAAATTTTGCTTTGACTTTCAGTTCCTCTTATCTTCACAAGAGTCAGACTTCATGACACCTAAAAGCTCTTATTGCTCTTCTCCAGTCCTCTTCTCCACGTGCAGCTTCCTCTTCCTCCAGAGAATGGTTTGATTTTGGAGTTTTTTGGTGGGTTTTTTGTTGTCGTTGTTTTTTTTTTTTTCCTAAACCTAATTTGATACCATAAATAATTCCTATTTTGTATTTTGACTTCACACAAGTGTACAAAACCAGGGAACAACCTGTCACACACAGGAATGCAGGCGAGACTCTCCCATGATACCAGGAAAAGTAACTGGAATTCCAAAGTCCCAGGACCAGGTGTCTGTCTTAGGTGCCAACCTCAGGCACAAGAAGCTCAAGAGAGAAATGAATCTCAGAACTGCCCCAGGCCAGTGGGACTTCCCATTATCTTTTAATCAGAGTCAGTGGAAAGCCATCCTCAGATCCAATCCTGTATGGTTTGATTTGTGTAATTCATAATGTAAACAACAAATAAATCTGGAGGGTTTCAGCCAGATTGTCAGAGAAAAGAGATTTTTGATAATTAAAGTATTAAAGGAAAACTAGCATGGGAAACACATTGTACCACTCCCAGGGAAGGAAGTTTTTGATCCACCTGAGCATCTTTCCTGTGCTTAACTGTATCGAAAAATCCATAGTGATAAGGTCTCTATCTCTCTAAAAGTTTTGCTCTGAACGAGATAATTACGTTTTCTCTGGTACGTCACCTCTCTCGTCCCATGGGGCTGAGTATGGTACACACAGCGAAGGAAATGCAGATCTCCCTTGCACGAGTGGTCCCGTTACAGACACCTCCATCTACGGCTCCCCTGCCCTGGAGGTGGGAAAAATGATTTCAGGCCAATGCATCAGGTGGGAGGGAAGCTACAAGACTTAGAATCATGGTCTGGTTTGGGTGGGAAGGGACCTTAAAGCTCATCTCATTCCAACCCCCCTGCCGTGGGCAGGGACACCTTCCACTATCCCAGGTTGCTCCAAGCCCTATCTAACCTGGCCTTGGACACTTTCAGGGATGGGACATCGTACTTCATCTCCTCTCTTTTCTTTTTCTTGCCTGACTTATCAAACAAAGAAAAATTAATAATAATAATAATAAAAAAAATTTTAAAATCCCACTCCAGAGGCTGAAAGAGCAGAAAAGAGAGCGATGGTGTAAGTCCCTTGGGATCTGCAGCCCATGCAAAGGGCTGTACATACTCATCCCACGTGCAGCTAAATGACATTTTAGATACCCTTCCTCTCCATATTTGATACCCCAGAACAGAGTCACTGCCTCTCCACTGCCCCCACCTGCTGTGACATCAGCTGGGTTCCCCACCCTGCAGAAGTGAGGTAGGTCCTCCCTGCAGCTACTGCTGGCACTGAGGGAAGCATTCATGGTACACCCTAAGGTAATCCCTAAGTGACTCTTGCTACCATGTATCCCATATCCAACTCTTTTTCCTTCTCTGTTCTCTGCTTCATGAGTTTCTTTTCACTTTCCTCAGTGTTTACTGTACTTTGAATAGTTCTGTGGCTACCCTCCATAGGAGAACCATGGGAACTGGCAGGCAATGAATGACTGGCATGCAAAAGGGGTTTTTTGGGTTTTTTCTTTCCCCTTCTTCTTCTACTTCTCCTTCTTGAAAACAACCTTGGCGAGCCATCAGATGAAAAAATTTATTCTTCTGCCAGCTCCTGCCCGGTGCCAGTGTCAGGCTATTTAAAGCTCTCTGAGAAGTGGTTTGAGGGAAGGTAGCACCAAAGCAGCATATCGAGCTGCATCTTTCCCCTCCATATAAAAAAACAAACCCCCCCCCAAAAAAACCCAAACCAGAGGTTGCCGAGCTCTCTTTGCTACCAGGCTTGACTTAAGTTAAACATCCAAGCCCCTGACACAAACGTACTCCGTAGGAATCTGTAATAAGGTACTGCAGTTAAAACTAGCAACTGCATTTTCGATGCGAGAGCATAATCCCCATTGTTACTGGGGAGTCTGGATCTTGCCACAACAGAGGGGTTTTTGTTATATTACATGCCTACCAACCAAGTCCTTTTCTTTTATAGCTCCCTACGGTAGGGAAGGGAAAAAGAGTGGATTTAAGTTTCCAGAGAGCTGTCGGCCTTTGTAATAAGGTACATGGCTCACTGCTAGTTCACAAAGGGGGTTAGCACCAGAACCGCGGTGAACTATTCATCCTGCCAGCGAGCTCAGGTGAACGCGGCGCTCGCAGCCAAACAGGAACGCTCAGCCCCATTCACCCGGTGGCTGTGTAATGTACCACAAGCTGAAAGCTGTTCATCGAGCCAGCGGGAAATTCAGGCGTTTAGCAAGCGCTGGAACCGGAGCTGCTGTGATGGATGGCAATATCCAGACCTCTGGAGCTGCGCGGCGAGGCCGGGCCAGGAGCGGGCGGGCGGGCGGCTGCCGCAGCTCCGGAGATCAGCGAGAGAGGCTGGGAGTCACGGGAGGATGGGGTGAGGTGTTCCTCCTCTCCTCCTCCTCCTCCTCCTCCCTGGGAAACTGCAAGCAAAAAGAGATGAATTTGATTTATTTCCCATTGTCAGCTTCGGGGAAAAGAGCAAAACTAAGGGCAGAATACACAAACAAAACAAAAGACTTAACTCTGGGGGGGTGGGGGGGAAGCCTATTCCCGGGGGAGAAATGTGATACTCCCCAGCTTGCCCACTATCAGCACTCTGAGACCCGCTCCCAGCTGCTCTGCATTCTTGGGTTTCATCACTCAAATCTGAACTACAGGAGAGCGTTAACGCTGCCCATGCTGCTCCTGCTGTTCCCCTGGTGCTGCCCCTCAGAGTGGTGCTCAGCCTCCACCAGAGCGATGCAACCTGGACAGGGCAGAGCTCACCATGGCAGCAGGACTCAGAGAGTCACAGACACCTGGCAGGGCTACTGGCAGGAGTCCAAAACCCAGGGGTCCCAAAGCATACAAAACAAAATTTAATTTCGAGCAGGATGAAACTGTGTCTAAAATTTGCCAAACAAGAAGTTATAGCATTTATCCCTTTGAGCTGTTGGGTGCAGGTGGAGAGCAAACCCATCAGCAGCCCTCTGATCCACCCCAGGAGCCCCGAAGCAACAGGGAGGAGAAATTGTCCTGTAAACTGCTGCTCATCAAAACCTCTTATCTTGAGATCATAGAATGGCCTGGGTTGGAAGTGAGCTGAAAGGCCATCTCTTTCCAAACCCCCTCCCCATGGGCAGGGATACCTTCCACTAGACCAGGTTGCTCAAAGCTGTTTTCAACCTGTGTTTGGTCACATCTCTCCAGTCACTCTTGACACCCCTGCTTCATTTGAGAGCCCTTTAAAAATATAAAGATCATTAAAAATATAAAAGTTTCTACATATTAGTAGTTTACAGAAAACATGGCACCCTGCCCTGTATTTCCATAGCATTTATTATTTGATGAAAACAAATAATGTGTTAGTTGAGGAAACTGAGGCACAGTTGGATGAAGAGACCTGCCTAAGAGAAAGGACAGATCACTGCCTATCCATAGAGGGAATTTAGCAGGAGATGATAACCCTCATTTCCAGTTTAATGCACTTTACCCCAGCTACACACTGCCCAAAGCCACCGTGGTGCTCAGTACTGTTAGTGCAGCGTGAGCTCTCAGTGCCACAGCAAGTCCTGTTGATAAAAGGACAACAAACTGCTAAAGCTCTGCCTGAACTTTCTCCCCACCTGCTGCTCTTAAGGCTTTCCCTGAGGACTGGAAAAAGCATCCCTGAAGCTTCAGCATCCCCTCATCAGTGATTTGGCATGGCCACCTCCGTCTTCCCGGAGATCCCGTGCCGGCTGAGAGGGGCAGGGATCACCCTGGCTGCTCATCCCCACTTGACCTTCCCGCCTCTGCTATCACAGCTGTCCATCGCTGCCAGCTCACGACAGCACTTGATGAAAAGGGGACAGCAAGGAAATCAGACAGCAACCCAGAGCTGGCAGGGAGCAGGGGGAACACAGCTCCAGCTCCAGCCCCGAGCCTTGGCTGTGGAGTGGGATTTACATAATAATTAACTCCGGTATTCTTGGACAACTCACTTTCTGCGCAACAACTGCAGATGATTCCCCCGTACACCCTTAAAAATCTGTCTAGCTAACAGATCCAAAAACCCAACACCTGTGTGTCAGCATGAACAGCTGTACACTTGCCACCGCTCCTCTCGCTGCAGAGGATGCCACATGCCAGTTGCTTTACTTAGAGCGTGTGGGGAGGCCAATCCATTAGAGAGAGAACACAGCATAATTAAGAAGCAACATGCTTTCTTGTTCCTGCTGCCCTAATTTTTTTTTTAGGGTTTTTTTTGGGTTTTTTTTTTTTGGTTTTTTTTAGTTTTTTTTCCTCCCCCTACTTACTTTGTTTAAACAACTCCATCCACTTTATTCTGCTGATCTTCAGGCTTGCCGGGGTAGTGAACTTGGGAGGCAGGGTCTGTTTTCCCAGGTTCTCACAGCACTCATCAGCTGGCATGTCAGGGTAGAGAAGCTTCCAGTTGAACTACATTTTTGTCTCTTTTTTTTTTTTTTTTTTCTCCTTTCCCTGAGAAATATCCTCAGTAAGAAAGATCTTCTTGGAATAAATAACGGGAGACACAAAGAGTGCAGAATCTAAACACGCGCATTCCGCTCACTGTACGACGGCAACAAATGCTTACATCCACCCTGAAACATCCACAGCCGGTCATGTTTGTTTTCGTTGCAGTCCAGATATCAGTTGCAATCACTCTCTATATATTTCTTTCTCTTGCTTTGTGTGTGTGTGTGTGTGTCTGTGTTCCCTTTACAGGCGGAACAGAAGAAACATTTTGCTAAACTAAGCTTTATCTTCAAAACCTGTGCTCCGTGCGATGCACACCGTGTGTAAAAATGCGAGCTAAAAAGGGGGTTTTAAATCCATTTGGAGCCATAATGTGAATTTATCCTCACATGAATAATTTGCACTAGTACTCCTAATTTGGCAAGCAAAGAGTGCAGCATAGCTTCCCAAGCCATAGTACCTTTGTGCTCTTAATCCTCATGGGGCTACCTATACTTGTCTTTCTGTACATTGGATCACTGCTAGTGGAGGTCTGAAAAGCATCTCCAGCAATCTTTAATTCATGTGATTAAAAATTCAAAAGAAGCCCTTGTACCAGCTGTTAAACTATGTTAGTAAGCTGTAATTCAGAGTTCAAATCCCAGCAAATTGAAGGTTAGGTTAACAGGATCATTCAGTGGAACTGCATTATATCGTAGCAACTAGAACAGTAGGTGGACTGTTTTATACGTGCTCATTTGCAGAAGATAAACTAAGGATGAGCAAACTCAGAGCACTGCAAACCTTGCCTTGGATTTATTTTCCCCCCTTCTCTTTCTGTGACATGATTTTTTTTTAGAGACTGGCAGATGAAACCAACTGTGGGTTTTGTTTAATCTTTGCACAGATAGAAGCAGAATAAAATCAGCATGAAGTGTTTTGTTTAAGATTATCTGGAATCTGAGCAATGCATTTTTCATCTCTGAGACTAATTAGTTTAAATATTACAAAGGTGAAATGAGTTTGATGTTCTTAAGTCTACTGTTCATTGTCCTTCAGCAAATACAGAGAAAAGTATATGAGAAAGGAAATCCACCTTATTTAGCACAGTTTGATGTGATTATTCTTTGCTCAGACTGGTCCCAAGGTAAACTTGCAGAAAGTCTGGAAGAATCAGTCTTAAGTGCAAGTAAGGCTGAAAGTCTTATGTATGATTACAATTATTATTTATTATTAACACCACAATAGTCATTAGTCTTCAGCTGAGACCAAAATGCTGTTGCGGAGAGTATTGCATAAAAAAGTGACATTATTTGCTCTACAGTGCTTACAGGCTCTGCAGCTTTACAGAGCTTGCAGGGAGAAGGTGAGAAACAGGATGTAATATCATCTTTAGTTTGCAGATGGGGAATTATGGCACAAAGTGTCTTTCCCAAAACCACACAGGAAGCGTGCAGAGCTAGAAGCTGAATCCTGATCTCCTGGAGGCTTTAACCAAAATACCATCCTTCCTGTCTATTGGAAGAATCACGTATTATATAATAGGCTGTAAAGCAGACCTTTAAGGAGCCCAGGCTCCCAAACTAGATGTGGTCCTGTGCCTGTGGTACTCAGCAAAACAACTAGCCCATTTAAAATATCCTCATAAAGTCTTGAACTCTGTGATCTTAGAGGTGTATTTCAACCTTAAAAATTCTATGCTTCACTCTTGTGTTTCTGGTGAATTTGTAAAGGTGGGTTTTGTGCAATAGAGGGAAACTGGAAAAGGAGACAAACTGATGGGAAAGGCTGGGAAGTGTGGATAACTTGCTCAGGATGGCAGGAGGGAGAGAGGCAGCAGCGTTTTGTGGTTCCAGGGTAACACTGGGGGACAAAGCTTCCCAGTAAAAGCAGTCAGGAAAACTACATCTTTCAAATTCAGGAAAAAAGACACTAAAAGAGAAAAGGTGCTGAGGATAACAGTGTCAGGGATTCTGGTAGAGGGAAAGGTGAGCTGAAGAAACAGGTGAAGAGAAGATTGATAGGAGGAAAAGACAGGAGTTTTAGCACTACAGCCCTCCTGTGAAAGCACAGGAGTTTTTGCATATGTTGCAAAGGAATGAAAATTAAAAAATTATGTTTGCAATTTTGCCTTCTTGCTGTTGGTAAGATACCACCTAGTGAAAGCCTCAACAAACTTAGTTGTCCTTCCAGGGATGTACTGACAGGTTGGAAGAAAGAAGACATCTGCTTATGCGTCTTTTGGCTGCGATGCCTACGAACTTTGATCGAGCAGCTCCTTTTAATTTCCCACCTGAGACAGCATTTCCCCTGAAATAGCTAAAAGTCCTGGCCATTCTTCCCAATAATGGGCTTCAAATAAATTTATAAAAGCCGAACCAAACCAAACAAACAATTAAAAACTGCTTGTGACCAGCACGATTGCCTGCATGGGGATGATGTGTGGTTGGTTCCTGCCGTTAAAACCCTCCAGTGACAAATCCCTCCCACTGTGGGTCAGATGTCATGTCTATGCACATGGCACTCCCTCCGCAAACAATTTTAATGCTACATCAAATACCGTGTTTAAAAATAACTTTGTCTAACCAAGGACGGAGTAAAACTTGTGAAGGACTTGGCCTCGTGGTTTAGAGTCATCATCATCAACAGGCTTTCACTTGGATAGCACCTTTCATTCAAAGATCTCAGAACACTTAATTTAATTAAGCCTTTCAACAATGCCATAATGCAGCCAAATGTTATAATAACTGCTTGTAGAGGTTTGAATCTGAGACAAAGAGAGGTTAAACGAGTCTCCCAGTGTCCCAGAACGAATTAATAACATCGCCAAGAAGAGACTGCAAAGCCTCCCTGCAAGCCATGCTGCTTGCCTCCTTTCCCACCCTGACACACAGGGGTTTCTGTGCCCACCGGGCTGTGCTGAGGGTGCCTCTGGAGTTCTCTCTGCTTCCCGGGGAGCCTGGGAGCAGTCTGTGTGAGAAACAAGCAGCGCTTGCTCAGCGGGGTTAGCTGCACCCTGAAAGGAAGGGTTGGTAATGGGAAAATCCTCCCCCCAGAAACAAGATGAGAAAAGGTCTCTCAGTGCTTTCCTCCACGCCACCACTTCCTCTGGGTTACCTTGGGAAGTGGGATTGTTTGCTGTTTTCCCATGGCTGAGAGGTGTGAGATCTTTTATGGTGCATTAGTGGTCTCTTATAATCTGAGTCCAAAAAGCTACGGCTGGGAGAGTACAGTCACCTTAGCCCCCGTGTGGGGAATTGCCTCAGCCCTGAGGGAAGAACATCCTGTCCTCTTACCGGCAGAAAACACTGCACTCTGACTTTTCCTAGGAGGTCCCTTGCATTCAAACGCTGTCTCGTCCCGACTCCCTTAGCCTGGGAGATCTGAGGAGCATACAGGCTGCAGTGGTATGGCTCCAGGCCATACAGCACACACTAAGCATTACCATATGTCACAGAGGCAGCTAGACAAAATCTTCCCTGCAATGCGAAGAGGAGTGCTGGATCCATGCACAACTCCACTAGTTAAGACCAAACAGCAAAAGGTTTTGTAAAACAAAATCGGTTTGGTTTACTGCTGAGCGTCAGCAGCTGCTTTCAAATTTACAAATGCATTTACTTTCTGCAGAACATAAATGAAAAGCAATTGATTTCCAAGCCGCCTGCCAAGACCTGAGATGGGGATTTGTTTTTTCCCAGGCGTTGCTGCAGGGTTTCAATCACCATGACCCACAGGTGGAGTGACCGCTGGAGCGCTGGGACCTGCAGCTCCCACCCTGCTGCCAAAGGAGAGCTGGACCTCATGGATGTGAATTGCACTGATCTCTGCAGGATTTGCCCTTTGTTGCACCCCAGGATTTCCCTGGCATGGAGGACCTCCAAGATTAAATATATGGCCCTTTTTTTCTGGGGACTGGCACAAGGGAAGAGGCACTGCAGAAGATTCATCATGCCCAGGGAACGTGGGGTCTCGTCAGAAAGGCCATGTCCCATACTCGCCCAACTCTACAGTCTCATGAACACAAATATTTAACGCCCACCCCAGCCCCATATTTATAAAAGGCCATCTGTTACCTGCTTCCAGTGGCTCCAAATAAAGTCATGTCCACGGCAGGATTGATGCCGCTCACTACTGGCATGATACCTTCAATTTGAGGGTAAGATAGTTATTTGGACTGATTTCCTAGTGGTAAAGCCCTGTGTAATTGAACAGTGTTGAAAACAAGTGGGGTTGGGCGGAATTACAAACAAGGTCTGTGCTGCTGATGGTACCCATTTCACCAGGCCATCTAGCCAAAGCCCAAGCTCCAGGAATAATACGATGCTTCAAAACATCGACTTTGGCTTTTAAAAACAAGCCCCTGGTCCTTATTATTGAGAAGTTCAAAATGTGTTTACTGCTGAAAAATCAAAAGACAAAGAACAATTCCAATTGTATTTTTGAAATCTAATTATTTGAAGCATGATCTTGGAACGATGGGAGCTGAATGCAACAGTGTAAATTACACACAAATTCCTACAAAAAGGAAATTATGTGGGTTTAAATGACAGTATAATGGCCTAAGCTTATTTATATTAATTAAGCACATCAAAATAATATGTGACTGTTAATACATGAAACAACATTAAAATATAATAGCTGTTTTCTCTTAAAGGTTAAATGGTCTTGATTCTTTGCATGTGCAAATGAGTGTCATTGTCATTCATTGCCGTCATCTTGCTTGCTCACATTTCTTGGAAATGCAAGGCTGGGCACTTTTAGCATGCAAATTTATCTTTAAACTCTTTGCCATAAAAGACCTTGGTCTCAGTAAAACCAGCACAGGTAAAGCAGGGTCTGCAGATGAGCCCTCGGCACTGTGCACCGCCTGGCTCAGCTCACGGGCTCCATGGAAGGCTCCGAGCTCTGCAGATATTTTCCTCCTGCGACTGTTCACAGTCCTTACAGCACACAACGAAACTCTCATCTTAGACTTATCTTAATGAGCTGAAATCCGCGGCCCTAATTGGTGTACACATGGCGTGGCTTTAGTTATGAGATAAACAATTTACTCCAGTATCAAGGAAACATCGGCTAAGATTTTACGAGGCTCCCAAATATGTTTGATAAACCCACCCTTCTGTTTGTTGCAACAGCGACGGTAAAATAAACTCCCGGCGCATCCCGTGGTGGCCAGGCCGAGCTCTTTGTCTCAGCCCTGCTCCCACCCACCGCCCACCAGCCCCACGGCTTCGCACCCAGCTCGGCCAAAACACCGCCCGGGCTCCTACAGGTGCTACATTTTTTCCTCCCCCCAGTGACCAGTTCCACTGCGATTGGACTAAAGTAATATCTCCAAAAAAGCAATGTGCTGGCATGGCTGAGAACATACATATAAGGCCACTGAGGTCCACACAGCGAGGATTGCACAATAACCCATTAAAATAAACATTTGCAACCACAGATAGCTGGACTGAAATCCCTGCTCTGATACAAATAACATCTGGACAACTTTTGTATGCATCTTCCAGCATAAAACACCCTTGAGAAAAAATAGAAGGCAAGCTAAAAGACAAAGGACCACTAAAGATTTTATTATGCTATGGGTGTGGTGCCATAAATTTGAGGGGATTCAGGCAAGAGTTGCCAAGCTTGAATTTAAACAGCATGTTGTTTTTAAAAGTTGTAACATTAGTGACGAACAAGTCAGTATTCTTACATAATTAATCCAGTGTGAAATAGAGTGACTGGAAGACATCCAGTGGTTTAAAAATAACTCAATCATCTTTAAGATCCACAATACTATAGGATTTAACATTAAGGCACAGGAAGTGAAGGCATCTTGGTACAGAGCATGCTGTTTTAATTCCACTAAAGCTTCATGAATTCAGCTTAACCGAGCTCACTGTACGACAGCCCTGCATCGTGCAAAGCCAGGGAGGTTCCTCTCGAGTGGATCCCAGGTTTAATCATCAGGATTCTTCCCTCCACCAGAGAGAATTGTCTCTAGCTGGAGATGCCATTAAAGAGACAAAAAT
>VZRQ01001131.1:671573-711956 GCA_013397975.1 Machaerirhynchus nigripectus
CCCCCCCCCCTTCAACACTGACATTTTCCACACTCTCAGTTTTCACTAATATCAAAGTCTAGACTTGCTCAACGCAGCTGAGATGAAATATTTCATGCGATATCAGCTTTTTGGCAGCCACTGGATTTGTGTACCCATCAAAACTTCATCTTCTGAGAAGAGAAAGAATTAAGAAAAAGTCATTTACTCAGTTAATTCTGTAACTATCGATTTCAGTGTAAACCCCTTCCTCTTTATAAGATTAATTTAGTTCTTCCCATGCCCCACAGAAAAATCTTGTGCCCAGAGAAAAGCAGCTATGAAAGGGATACAAATGAATCTACTTAGATAATTGTAATTCCAGTCAGACACTGGCACCATGTAGTTCATGTTTTATCATAAGAGACCAATTTCTAAGATTTAGCCATTAGTCTAAAGAGTACAAGACAAAATTTTGCCCCCTGTACTGTAAAGAAGGCAGGGTTGACTCCAGTCAATGAGATTGTACCTGGGACTCGCAAGGTCTTTGAATAAGAGGGAGTTTTTGCACTGTGAAAGTAAAAACAACTGCATCAGTCTAATGGTGTTAGTGTTCAATATGTATTTTTCCATAAAGTGAGGATCTCTTGCCCCTGTGGTCCATCAGTGATGGGTTTGGAAGGGTAACCAAGCCAGCAGCCATGAAACCCTGAGCGCTGCATTACGAACGCCTGCCCTACATTTGAGGAGTAACATCAAACAAAAACCTCACCAGTTTCATGTATTTTTGCAGTGGAATCACAGGAGAAGGATTTCCCCCTCCTCTTTTTTCTAATCAAAGACTGATTAATTAATTCTCATTATCTCCATCTCTGTCACAAAGATAGCATGGTGACACTGTCAGAAAGCTGCTGTAGTTTGCCTCGGGCATGGCTGTAATCTGGTGGTGGTTGAAGCGATCGCTCGCTATTTCTGTGGGTCTCATCACCCCCATGTCCACAAGAAACACTCCCAGACAAGAGCTGTGAGCACCAGCAGGACGGAAATAGGTGGTAATACCAGTATGAGCCTCACTCTGCACAACCTTCAAATGTGAAAAGCTCAAGAGAACGACTCACAGCTTCAGATATTCCCAAAATTGCACCAAAGGCAGCATCAGACCAAGTCAAGAAGCGAACCAGCTCAAAAAGGAAAAAAAGCCCTTTCCCCCAGAAAAATGTATTCAGGGAAAACTCTGCAGCTGCTGCTATTGGGACAGAGGGAAGAGTGAATAAAGCCTCTCTCCCAGCAGACTGCAGATCAGCTCCCACTGAAAGGGACCACATGAGGAAACAGTGCTCACCACAGCCCCATCAGGGTGAGCTGGGACAACACCACGGCTGTGGGAGGACCAGTAGGACGGCTCATTACTGGCAGTATGAGCTGAAAGCATCCACGGGCAATTGAAACCACATGGCATGAATCCCCCTCCAACCCCAAGGTTAGCGCCGGCCCAGCTTTCAACTCAGCGAGCTACATAAACCAGACGAGGTGCAGCAAACAATGGCTCATGCTGGTGTCCCAGTTTCCACCAACAATGTCAGCCACACTGGTGGTGACTCAATTTGTTTCCATCATATGCTCTTTAGAGTCGCCTCTGGCAGCTTTATTTTTCACGCTCCTTTTCCAACTGAACGTTATCCAGCAGCAGCGGGATGAGCTGGCACCCAGGAAAACGCATACGGAGCTCTGTGTTCAGATCATACCTCACGATTCCAGGTTTGAGGGCTGCTCCTCCTCCTCCTGACCCTTCTGTCTCAGTTTTGCCATCCAGCTCAGAGCATGACATCTTCCCATACCACTGCTGTGTAAAGCAAAAGGATATCAGCAATAGCCATATAAAACACTAACAAAGAAATGGGTAAAATTGGGTATTTATCCTATATATTCATGTACCTGCCTTTTATATAGAGCTGTACTACATCATCTTTAGTGTAGAAGTAGCAAAGTAATCAGAGGAAATAAAATAAATACACATCTGACCTCAGTGAAAAAAAATCTTCTTTCTCAGTGTAACATACCATAACTTGAAGTTTTCTCTCCCAGCATTATTTGTTTAATAGAAATATTTTCTGTACCACCTTGTTCTGGCAGAAAGTCAGAATTTGCATTTATATGAGGTAGTTTATCAAATATAACATACAGAAGTCTGTTAAGTACACATTGCATTTTGTTTGTGAGAAAATCTGTTTGTATTTAATGTAGTTTTTAAATTAACCTTAATGAAAGCTTCTGAAAATTGTTGTTCTAAGCATTTGAAATATGCAACAAGAACTACTGGAAGACATAAACATGTTTTCCATTATACGTTATCAGATAGTCCAAAATTACTACAAAAAGAATGTGGGACTATGTTAAATTAGAAAGATAAGCAAGCATTTAGTTAAAAGGCAAAGGTCTTTAGAAGAGTAAAGCATCTGACAGTTAACCCCAACATCTTATGATCTCCTACCAAGAGTAGGACAGCACTCGCAGAATACAGTAGGGTGTTTTAACCACAGCCACGGCTAAGAGGGAACAAAAAAAGTCATGTTTCACAGAAATCCCGTGGTGGGTGTTTGTTCAGTCAATATTTAGAGAGTGGTAGCGTGGCCACAGCCATTTTTAAAGGTTTTATTCAACCGGTATCAAATATGGTTTGCCCACAGTATTTATTATCTTTTGAAAAGAACCAAACATATGAATTTTACAAATGGCCTTGTAAAAGAAATAAAAATGTATGATCCCTTCAATTACCAAAATAGCATTTTTTTATTGTCCTCTGCTGTCTGCTAATTTAATTTTGTCCTTTGATGGGCTGCTTGATAGTCATAGGGGTGGCTTCATGAAGAATATAATGCTGGTAGAAAAAATCCCATTGGTATTATGTCTTCCCTCCCATCTTTTCCTCATACATCCAATTAAATGTGTTAAAAAGAATAAAAGGGTATTGTGGAAAAATTGCCAAACAAGGACAGGCATCAACAAGGCATTTAACATATCATGTGAGGGGTGAGGCAAGCGGTACCTAAGTAGCTCGTGGATGAGTTGTTGTTACAATAATCATTCAAAAAACAGCAATAAAACCATCACTGGTAATGATCAAGTAAGGGAAGGAAAATCTGACTAACGACATTGTCTTACTATTCTGGTAACCCTTTGCACAGAGAAAACCCAGTCAAACCAGGTTTTAATCAGGGTGATATTTTTCTGGAAACTCTTCCTTCCCGACACATTCTGGCACTTAACCAGTGCTTGAATAACATTCCCACAGCAAGCCTCGAGTCAAGCTTCGTTTTCATAATCAACTGCTCTGGAAAACGAGGAAATCGAAGGGCTTTTCTCAGAATACCATTAACTTCTCTGAGATATACAAAAAAAGGAGTAATACCCAGTTAGCAGCCACTCTTTTCAACGTGAAAATTTCTAAGCTCTAGGTGCTGGAATTATGTTCGAATCTGTCCAACATAAGGGCCACCTCCACTGAGCATCAGAAGCTGCTCTTTGACTTCCTTCCACTTATATTTTCTCACTAGCACATTGGAAAATTGGATCATTTTCCGTTTTATTTTGGAGCATAATATAGGCAGGTCAATCCAGCTGTCATCTAGGTCGTGGAGTACTGGAAATCCTGTTTTGGATCATGTCCTCAGTGTCTTGTTTAAAGGGAATGATTTCCTATAACTGAGTTACAGATTGCTGCGCTCATAGGGTGGTCACAGAACTCCAGCTCTGCTTTGCATTAAAAGTGGAATTTTTAATAGCCAGGGAGGAAAAAGGAGAAGGAATTGAGAAGCTGCAGTACGAACATTTTGCAGTAGAGACCAATCCTAAATACCACACAGGCCCATTGCCTGTCATGTCCAGGGCTTCTGGGGTTCTTTTCAGTTATTTCAGACAAAGGGTGGGTTGGAAACAGAAAATTTGGGAGAGCCAACCTCCCCGAGTTCTCCACCCTTTGGCTTTCCTGAGTTTTCCTGGAGGTTGTTAACCAGACATTTACAACCCTGAGAAGCCATAGAAGCTCTGGGATCTTGCAGCTCCCGTGTTAAGGGGAGAGAAAGCCTAAAAGCTCCTACATTCCATGCTTTTGGCTTCCTAACTGAGCCTGGAAGGTGTAAAGGGCTTGACTCAGTTTCCCATGTCACCGTAGATGGGATGGGGGTTGAGCAGAACTGTGTAGGAATGCCGAGAAGCCAGACCGGGCAAGGGGAAGACCTCGGAACAATAGCAAAGAGCTTGGGGACATCTTCCACAAATAAGAAAGTTCTTGGCATACACCACAGCCACGCTTAGGAAAGTTTTCTGAGCCTTTCCTAAATAGCTAAAGGAGATTCTTTTTAGGTTTTTTTTGTTTGTTTGTTTTTTTGAAAACTGGAATGCACAGAATTTGCATAGTCTTTGGACTCTGTGGTGAGAGAGATGGAACCCAGCTTTTGTGGATAGGCCAAAAGATAATTAAGGCAATTATATACTGCAAAGGAATATGTTATGATATTCCTGAAGGAAGACTTTTGGCCAGATAGAACTGATGACAAATATTTATTTTCTTCTTTTGGCATTAATAGTCTTAGTAGGCAGTATTAGGAGCACTTATCAGTATTCATATATGGTATTTAGGGTGGCATTTTTATTATGCTTAGTGCAGATTTTTTTCCACATGTTAATACAACACCCATTTGTTTTAAGGAGATATTAAAGCCTGTCTAATGGCAGAGTGTTGAAAATAGGATGAGGTTTGGGGCAGCTTCGGGAAGATCTGGGGTTGCATCACTAAAGCCAAACCATTTGAGCATAATACAACGGGGAAAATTACCTGGGAAAAACACTGGAGCTGCAGGGTGATGGCCCGTGGCACAGAAGGGATACAGAGATCTTTGAGCAGGAAGCTATTTGGCAGCCTTTCTGCCTTAGCTGGCGGAGAGCAGCCAGGAGCTGATTTAGTCAGTGGGTAGGAGAGGCAGCTCCCAGTGAAGAGTTGAGAAAGCGAAGGCGGTCCCAGCGAACTATCAAGAAATGCCGATCCGGAGTTATTATGTAACATTAGGGTCAGAGCTGGAGATAAGGGGCTGATGCATCGCAGCGTTAGCAAACAGCCAGTGTTAATATGTTTGCATAGATAAGGCAGATTTGGCGTGGTATGCGGGCATAAAAATGAGGAGCCAACACGAGCTGAAACGGAGCTCAGAGCACCACTGCCAAGAGATGTAATTCTTGTCTTCATCTCCTTTGAATATCAAGGTTTATTTAGTTTACAAACATATGGGTTTTCAAAGCTATTACAACTGTGACATCGATTTAGAAGCTACAGACATGCAAGAGGTTAAGATTAGAGCTGGCCAGGAATTTTCTTACAAAACAGAATTTTGCTTTTTAGCCAGGATTAGTTAAGACAACTGAGCCTTACAACATCATCCTGCCAGGTGAAAAAATGACTCACTTGACAAGCACAGTGCTGCTGGGATGAGTCCTTTTAAACTGTGTATTTACGTAAACATTTATGGGGTGTTATGATTATTAAGAAAAGATGTGATAGGGAGAATTGCACCTTTCAATTGCTCAGGCAAGGGGAGGATAGTTTGGGAGCCACTACCTTCTTTGGACTTATTAAAGTGGTGAGGAAACTCCTGCTTCTCTGTACAGCAGGGTAGGTTATGCCTTCATGCCATGCCCTATACCCACTCTAACCTGAGGTTTTGCAAAAAGGTCATTAAAAACAAAAGAACAAATATTTTATATCTGAACTTAATTAAAATTGACAACTAAAATAAAAAAAACAAAAAACCTACAAAAAAAAAAAAACCCCAAAAAACCAAAAAACAAACAAAAGCTTGTTTCACAAAAGAATTCTTTACTGGAACAAATGCCCATATATTAAAATAAGAGAATCACAGAATCATTTCGTTTGGAAAAGGCCTCCAAGACCATCAAGCCCAACCTTAATACTACTACTTCTAATAGTAATGATAATGACCAACACATCTGTCCTTTTAGCACACTAAAGCCCCTGCTACAAAAAGAGAAAAGCAGCAGAATCCTGTGCCAAATCATCACTGCACTCTCAATCCAAGAGTTTTGGACTTCAGCTCAATTCACTCAGACGCTGGGGATTATTTGGGCAGAAACCGAGATTACAAATCAAAGAGCACTGAGCAGCACATGTATATGTTCCAGTTATGAAAGCTGCTTAATGATTAAAGTCATCTATGCTAAAAAAGAAAAAAGAAAAAAAGCAAAAAAAAAAAAGAAAAAAAGCAAAACTGATGTTGAGGTCTGAAAGTATGTCTGTGGATTGACGGGGCAGAGGTTAAATCCAGATGAGGGTCACTCAAGCCTGGTGTTAGCCTAAATGAGTACAGCACTAATGCTGAAAAATCCTGGCGCTGAGCTCACCACCCGTCTGCTGCAGAAATCCGAGGTGCAGCTCAAACTTGAGGGTTACTTGCATTTGCAACACTTCTGTGCTGCAAACCAGGGAGGAGGAAGCAGGCAAATCTGGCTCCCGTTTCAATCGCTGCTACCATCCCTAAACTACTTTTGTCTGCTGCCTTTTAAACAGGCACCACTTCTCACTGCAAGTGCAACAGGATGCTCGTCGGAAATATGTTGGATGCTCGTGTGGAAATATGACAGAGAGCAGTTTCGGTACAGCAGGGCTTGAAATGGTGAATCTTGTCAGGAAAACACAGCAAACCTTTCCACTTTTGTTGTTTTTTGGGTTTATTTCCTTATACATTTCTCCTTTACATTCTTATTTGCATTTTTTTTTTGCAGAAGAGGTCTGAAAAAGCTAAAGGAGAGCTGCCAATTTTCAATCCTGGCAGCGATGACACTGCAGATATCTAGGTCCTGATCTCAACAAGAAAAACGTCCTACTGACACAGAACTGAGCTTTGTGTAACATCAAAGGGTTAAAACAACCAATCCTTAAAGGAAAGAGGAATAGATCACTTAGGACACATATTCCACTATTTGCTGAAAACCTGTAGGGTGGCTGTAACTTGTTATCATTCACCAAAAGATAAAATTTGCTGCAGAAGGTACACACTTTGCAAGTGTAGAACAGCTAATCTCCGACCACTAATAGATTTAACCTTGTATATTCACAGATATTTAAAAGTGTTACGGTTTGAAGGTCAACTCCACTGTCTCCGAGTACAAGGAGAGCAAAGAAAG
Source organism: Machaerirhynchus nigripectus (assembly GCA_013397975.1). Taxonomy (NCBI): domain Eukaryota; kingdom Metazoa; phylum Chordata; class Aves; order Passeriformes; family Dicruridae; genus Machaerirhynchus; species Machaerirhynchus nigripectus. Next base: position 678,726 of record VZRQ01001131.1, read on the forward strand.
GAATAAAAATTAGAAAGAATTAATTCTTCAAAAAGTTTTTACAAATCAAAACCCTGCAGTTTCACACTGAGAACAAAAGAAGCATATTAAACACCAAAGTTTATCAAGACAAATTAGGTCCCAGTTTCAAATTTTCTTTAATCTTTTGCATCTGAACGTTTTTTTGCCTCATGCTGTTTTCCCTAGTTAAATGTTAAAATGAATTCTAGCCAATACCATTGACTTCCTCCCTTAAAAATATTGAGACACATAATAAAAAATTAATTACTTCCCCTAATTTCCGTGTGATTCTTTAAAAAGATGTAAAATTCATTTAAAGTAAGTGGTGACTTTGTCTTTGAAGATCACGACAATTAACATGGATCAAAGCTTAGGTTCTGTAACGATGATAGCTTATTAGCATAATGAAATTAACTTAGAGACAAGAATCTTTAATAGGTACAACAAAAACGCTTTAATAATACTTGAAGAAAATTATGTATTTGCTAGAAGTACAACAGTTTCAGACTTTCTATCCAATTAATAAGTTGTTAATTAACTCCTTTTCCAAACAATGTGCACTTTAAGTTAACATCTGCCCATTGGATAACACTTTCCAATGGTATTTTTTTTTAATATACTGTAGAACTGCAACACTGTTTTACTGGGAATTCCTTGTAGGACTATTCTTATACCAGGGAAACAGGACCCAAATATAGTAATGTGCTTTCTACAGCCAACCAATTAAAAAAAAAAAAACAAAAAAACAACAAGAAGGCTTATTAATTTTATGGGGAGGAGGAATGGGTAATTCCTTAATTCTGTCTGCATTGTTTGTGTGTAGGCTCAGATTTCTTTGCATTTTCAATAGAAATTATTTTCTGCAGTTTATATTCCCCTGCAAAATGGCTCTCTGCTGATTAGTGCCTTATATAGACCTGATTTGGGAGCAATTTTCATATCTTTTTAAAATATCTATTTATAGCTCCATGGTACAAGATTTCACAGTCTTGTTTTATAAGACTGTAAATCAATAACTATTGGTTCTGAAGATGCTGAGAGGGAAGGTTGCTCACAGAAACTTAAAATAGAACCTTAAATATAAAACCAGTATTTTCACAGACTTTGCTTTGTAGTGCAGAATAATAAGGGCTTTCAGGACTTGAATTTTTAATAAAAATGACACATTTTTGTTTTAGGGGCTTCTGCCTATAGAATGGTGTGGGGATCAAAAATTTCAGAGTGCATTTTGCAAGTGGGTTTGGAGAACACACGTGGCTCTGCACTGCACTGCTTAGGCCAGCGATGGAACAATTAAAGAGGCCTTATTTGAAACAAATGAGTTATTATATTCTATTGGGTCAAGGATTCATGTTTTAATAAATCCCTAATTACAGTAACTTTTCATTTAATCTGGCGAATTCTAAGCAAGTTAAGAATTTATGAGAGTTGGAATCAGCAATAAAAAATATGCTTGTCTGCCATTCTGCTCAGGGCCACACAGGTTGAACTCATTTTGAGGAGCTTGGAAGCCAGGAATGTATCTCCTGAACAGGGCACTGTGACACGATTACATCTATGTATGTATGAAATAGTGTTATGCATGGATAAAATAATACTGTGCATGGATAAAATAATGCTGTGCATGGATAAAACAACATTATCTATGTATAAAATACACTGTATATTAAATTATGCAGAAAATTGTATATAGAGTTATTATGTTATAGTCCTTATTAATAATAAGGCAGAAAGCCTTCACTCCTTTCTTTTTTTTCAGAGATGAAAAAGAAACAACAAGAATCAACCAAATCCCCAGCATAACCATGAGAACATTTTCGAGGTGGGTGATTTTTTTGCTTTGGCAGACTTTTCTACCACAAACCTGTGACTACACAAAACTTTTTGTGCACCATCCGGCCAAAACTCTTCCAGTCACTTCTGGCTGAGCTCAGGATTTCTATTTCTGATCAGGAGTGGCTCTGGCCAGGCTCCTCTCAGCTCCTGGTATGTGGCTCTCAGGGTACAGACCCCTTGAAGAAAACCAAAGTTGAGTCTTAATGAATGTTTTCATATGAAATTTTTAGATTTAGGGTTTTAGCACTAGGGTTTGCTGGTTCAACACCACCTTGAGTGCAACTCTCACTTGTCTCCTTTAGAACAGTATTTTCTCCTTTAGAACAACACCCTTATGCAAATTAACTAATTAATACCCAGCAAACAAACACAGCACAGGTTTTGCCGTTCACTGAAACGCCTTTTTCTTTGGGATGGAGACAAGGTGCCACCAATAACTCACATGGAAACTGCATGACAATGGAGAGAAATCAAGGAAACTGCTGTTTTCTGCACACAAACAGGCAGCGCCTCCACCTTTCCAAAGTTTGTGGTCTCTTTACTGAACACAAATATCCAAAGTTCTGTGAGTAACATCTATAGCTGGCTGAAATTCCTTTTTGTTGTTGTTTCATTTTGAAAGCTGCTGGGGTGGGTTTGGTTGGTTGGGGGTCTTTTTATTTCAAATCAGAATTGATAGTTTTTCAAAACTTCCCCTAAAATATCAAAGGCTGAAAATCCTTGTTCAGGAACAAAACAGAGCAAGAGCTCAATTTTGTAACATCAAAGGGTTAAAATGACCAACACTTAAAGGAGAGAGGCATAGATCACTTACAACACATATTCTATTATTTGCTGAAATCTTGTAGGGTGGATGCAAGCTCGTTATCATTCACCCCTGTCTGGGGCCTGTGCTGCCCAAGAGCAATGGGGACAGCACAAGGGACACTGGTTGTGTCTCAGTTTACTCAGTGGCCTCCAGGTCTGCCTTGTTCCCTGGATCTGGGGCAACTCTGCCACCAAAACTGCTGCAGGGATTAGTGACATGAAGAGCTGTGTAGGCAGAAGGTCCTTCTCAGAGGAGGCTGGCCCAGTCCTGGCAGGCTTTGGGGCCGTGCCCTGGGGATGTCCCCGTCAGTGCCCAGCTGGGCTCTCCACGATCTGAGTGTGCCCACTTCCAGCAGAACATTTCTGACAACAAAGACACATCCTTCAAACTCCTGGCTTTTGGCACGCCAGGGTTTCTGAGGTGAAACATTTCCAAATTGTAAATCCATCAGGTATCTCCCCAGTTCCAAGCTCCTTGGTATCCAAGAAATATGATACAGCCTTGGCTGGGAAGTGCAGCTGAAAGAACATCATCACCTACTGCCTTTCCTGCATGCTTCCATGGCATACCTATTTTTCCCTGGATGACTCCCAAGCTAAGAAAAGTCTCTCTCCTTGCTTAACAAAATCCAGTGTTTAAGCTGTACAAGGCACTGAGTGCAGGCCAGAAACATTACAGGTTCTTCTAAATAAGACATTATTATTCTTTTACAGGAGGAAAAAACAGATCAGGGTCATCTCTAAGCTAAGAAATGCATTTACTGTTCCAAATTTTGAGTCAATATTCAGAGTTAGTTTATACATAAGGCTCTAGTGGAGATTGATACAATGCCAGAAGATACTAAATTCTCATTTTTAGTGAATGACCACCACACAGAATTGCCAGCCGTGAGTTTCCTTTATGATAACAAAGAGCTTGCCAGGAAAACCCTCAGTACAAAAATGGTGCTGATAAATACATCGATTTAAAGATAACCAGTACAGCACTTCCATTGTTCACACATGGTTTCATTTTTTGGTCAGCAGAATATATTTCCCTTGCCCAACTTCTCCTTCCAACAAGGTATTTCAGCCTTTTTCCTGCTTTGGAAACAGAAAACTCTATGACTAAATCATGAGTGCATCGTTTAGGTTGGCCTGGCTGGACACACACACAAGAGCAGGATTTGGCTGTTGAGAAACGGTGACGTAGCAGATTTTTGAAATGATATAATAGCTTTCTTCATCCATCCTATTCCAAATTATCTTCATAGAATTAAAAAAGAAAGGCCTGTTTGTCATAGATTATTCCCTTTGAAACATCACCTTTGCCCATCAATGTGGTGGTGTTAGTCCCAGCTTTCTGTGATTTCTCCGAGTTGTGCCCTGGATTTGGGATTCTCTTGATGGCCCCGTTCTTTCAGTGATGCTGTTCCTGTCTGCTTTCAGAATAATTTCTCTTTCACACTTCATTTGCATGTTTTTCTCACTGCATGGGAAAAAACCCCAAACAAGCACAAGTTTCCTTGTCTCCAGCTTCACAACTGAGCAAAACATACATTCCCTTTCCTTCCCTTCCCATTCCCCCTACCCTGCTGTAGAGTTGGAAATATTGCTTCAGACATTCATGTGCAGCATTGTGGAAAACCATGAGCAAAAATCCTGGCTGTGGATTGGGAAAGTGTGAGCTGAAGCCCTTTGAATAATGACCTGAAGGTCGCACTGCACTAAAAGGACAGAAGCTACCCAGGCTTCAGGTGGAGCCGTAATTTCATCTTTTTCAATTCATAATGGTTTAAAACCTTTAAGTTTTACTTGCGGATTTGGGTAAGTACCCGCTAAATTCCACCTTTTTAAACAGGAATTTTTCTACAGTACTTTTGCCTTCATTGACAAGAACTTCTCAAATCTCAAGTGCAGCATGACAGACAAACTGACTCAAAGGAAGAGCTCCATGGTGGGGTCAGCCCAATTACGGTGATTTTACTTACCACTTGCAATTTAACCCTTTCTTCCTGCAAACGTTGCATCACACGCTGAAAACTTCAAGGCAGAAATCACTTTAGAGAAGTTACATCACCTGTTTAAGAAAAACAAACAATCTGGAACCTAAGTCACGATGGAGGTGCTCCTGCCCATACCCAGAATTGTGCTGTTACCTGACCCTCCTCTTCCCCTCTTGAAGAAGTTGTAGAGCAGGATGAGTCTCCCCTCAGTCTCCCCTTCTCCAGACTGAGCTGCCCAAGTGACCCCAGCCACTCCTCGTGTCTCCCCCTTCTTCTTTCACCGTTTTTGTAGCCCAACTTTCACAGACTGGGGTTTCAGGGTCCTGCCCAGCAGTTTTTATTTGTTCTTTGTGTTATACCAGCAAGAAAAAGGCAGCAAGAGCCTGCTCCATGTGCACCCCTCGCTGCTGAGTTACAACCCAGCCACAACCCACAGCACTGCCCTGCTCCTCTCGGCCCTCATTACTGAGCACTCGGCATTCTCACCCCGCTTGTCTGCTCTTTAAGAAGAAATAAAGTTGTTTGTTTACTTTATACCTATTTAACTTGTCGTTTAAGATTTGCAGAATGCCATCAATCTCTGCTTCAGCACGCTGACCTCACTTTAATTGGTGGGGCTCTAAATTCTGCGCAGATGTTATTACTGTGAATTTAACTTTATACAGCAAGAAATTCGGGGCTGCCATATGCTGTCTTTTATGAGCTTGCAGTTTGCAATGAATATCCATGAATAATGCTTGTGACCCAGGTAAGCCTGTGATTAGGGAAGGTAAAAAGTTTACCCAACTTTATTGCAGCAATTTCAGTAATTTCACCAACAACTAATGAACACATCTCCCCTGCCTCTGCATTGGTACAAAAAATTGCTTAGCTCTTCTTAATATATCTGTCAGCATCTAGTGCCATTCTGGGACTCTCATGAGTCAGCCAAAATTTTCTACATTCATAGACTGCATATCAGAGGGGATAAGATGATTTCCTCTGATATCCAACATAAATCAGACCGTTTTATGTTTTTCTAGCGGTTTCTAGTTGTGCTTGGAGGGTTGGCTTTTTTTGTTGAGTAAACTGGGGCAAAACTTTCTGAAGGTTAGTAGGATTTAGCCAGGTGCTAAATCCAGAATTCAAATATATCTACTAAGTCTAGACAGAGGTAGAAAAACCAGAGATAAACAGAAAATCAGGAAAAACTTTATGAACCGTGATATACTGTAAACATCTTAAGTTCCATTCCACCCAACACAACAGCTTCAGTTTAGTTGAAGCTCCAAGAAAACCCGTTCACTCTTAGTGAACTCATTGGTTTAAAGGCCAGGGAGAAGAAAACATTATTTCAGCTAAAGGGAAAACTGGAGAGAAAAAAGTAGGAAAAAGAAAAAGCCAGTGGGTTTGGATTAGTCATACATATATTTGCAATGCAAAGTAGGACAAAGTCTTCAGTCAACAGAGGTGGTGGTGCCTCCTCACTGCAAGAATGGAGTCAGGAAAGCTAACTTATCCCAAGGTGGAACTATCCAAGGTTTCACAAGTGATCACATGGAGTGCAGCAGCAGGTAGAGGCATCTGTAGATCAGAAGCCCTTGCCCAGTCTTATTTCCACGTCTCAGCCTTACCCCTGCTAAATACTTTGCCCAGCCATCAGCAAATAATAATAAATTCCTACTCACTGTCAGTAAAATTTATCACAGCCAGGAACATAGAAAAAACCTGAAAATATGAATAAGTCTGAAGCACCACGAAGTTAAAGCTGCTGGTTAATAAGCAGGGATATGTTTGCAGCAGGTCCTGTGCTCCCAGCAGCTCCGTTCATATCTATGGTGTCAGCTCACGGAACAGGAATTGGAGTGGTGCTGTCATGAGTCACTCTGGTTGGAAACCTTTACGTATTTAAAAAAAAAAAAAATAAAATCCCCAATCAAAAAAACCCCATATGTTAAAAGTATCTTAGCCAAGCATGTTATTTCTCTTAAATACACAACAAAACACAACTGTCCTCAAGGTAAATATCCTCTGTTTTATTACCTTAGATCACTTTTCAGTGCTGTAATCATGTCATTAGGATTGCAGTTCCTGGCTCCAAAAGAAATAACCACCTAACTGTAAAATTCTGGTTTCCCAGTCTATTTTGAGGGGACAACCAGAGTTCAGTGGGTCTGAGCCCCCACCACTGAAACCGATGGCAGTAGGTTCAAGTCTCCTACTCCACGGTGTATCCCAAGGGGAATATTTTTTTTTCTCAGCTGCAGCTTCTAACAGATGTTCAGGCAGCTCATGTCATTCTTCTGAACTGAATTAGAGAGCTGTGTCAGGAAAAAGGTGTGGACAGTCTGTGTCACCCACAGATGCACCAGCAACGTTCCAGCTGGTACCACCAGGGGCTTCTGTGTTTCTGGTGTTCTCTTTCGTAGCCTAAAAAAAAACTGAGATGGGGGAAAAGGGAAGTTTCTTCCCTTGCCTTATAGGTGGAAATGAATTTGAACAATAAATCATTAAAATCAATCTTCTACAGGTCTGCATGAGGCCACCAGAGCAACTCCAAGTATCTTAGCTTTTCCTCTGAGACTTTTTAGCTTTCTGTGCAATATCCTCGAGGATAGGAGCCCAAAACCTTTGGTTTCAGCCTATTATAGCTAGAACAGGCTTACAATGTGGGAATTCCATATTTCATATTTCATAACATATTGTAATGCACTATGTTTTATTGTCACTACCTCTGGAGCCAGGAAAGTTGCATCTGTCATGAATAACTTCTGCAAAAAATGGGATAGTGGAGACCAAAGAATAACATAAATGATTTCACACTGAGAGGCCTCTCCCTGCGACAACAGCATTCATCAATAATGGTAATAGCAAGTGGCAGCAAGACACGAGTGTCCTTAAACTACCTTTGTGCATCTCTACCCTGTTTTCCTGTCCCATCCTGCAGACAAGGTTCGGTCCTGCCCTCCCAGGTGGTCCAGATGTGTGCAAAAGCTACATCAGCATGTGTTAGGCAAGATGTCCATAGACCAAATCAGCTCAGCATAACCCCAAGAGGTGCTCACAGCTACTTTTAATCCCAGGCACCTCAGCTCCTGCTGGGCTTGACAGGCCTGACTTACTGTGGGTGTGCAGACTAGGACTCCAATGGCCCTTCAATAATGAATTTATTTATTCCTTTTTAAGAACAAGATTGCAGGTATACTTCAATCCCCTTTCAAGCTGATTTTCTTAGCACTCCACTGTATATTTTCTGTGTTTCCTGAGGTCAAATCAGTGGCAGCTTTAATTGCACTTATGAGGAATGTTGCTAAAATGGGCACAGAGTCCTAAACTCAATGTTTTCTTCATTATTTTGCAACTTTGGGAGCCTGCCAACATCGTTGCGAGATTTGGCATGCACTTACCTGGAAAGAATGAGGCTTAATATTTCATTTCAGCTTTGCAAGGTTTTCTCCTCCCGCCAAAAAAAGGAGCAAGCAGAGGAATCAGAAACACAGGCGAAGGGCAAGGCTGGTCCCTCTGATGTTGGTACAGACCAGCACAGCTCTGCGAGGTCCTGGGGAGCTCTCCTGGGCATCGAGAGCAGCTCCACCACCAGTGGCTGCACCTTTAGCAGCTGCTTCTCCACTCTGCAGTTTTGCGTGCACAGGGAATAGTCTTACCTCCTCCTTCCTAAGGCTGGATCGGTGGGTCACAGAATCATTAAGGTTGGGAAAGACCTCTAAGATCATCAAGTCCGAAAATTAGGAGGTGAGAGGTTTGTCACGCTTGGAGGTGTGAACTGCGAAGGCCGAACTGAGAACTTCACCTGCAGCCTTACAGCCAGATCTGTGTTTAACTCCTGCTTTAGACCTTTAATGCAGAAAATAATCCCCATGCAGCTGTTACTTGGAGCCCACAGACCACTTTGTGTTGACTATTTTAATGCAAAATGTTTTGACAGCCTCAAAAAGGGGTGGAAATAAAGGTTACCACCACCCACCTCCCACAAGAGCTGCTGTCCACCAATACATCAGCAAGTTTAGGCCAGGTTGCACAGGGCTCAGAGCAAGCTGGTTTAGTGGAAGGTGTCCCAGCCATGGCAGGCAGGCTGGAACAAGATGAGATTTAAGGTTCCTTCCAGCCCAAACCATCCTGTGACTCTGTAAAGTCAAGCTCCTGCTTTCCCAGGTTGCTTCAACAAGGATTCAACTCACCCACGTAAGGTGAAGGTTTCCCTTTTGCTGGTTTAAAACAAGGGTTCCACAGGGCTGAGGCCCCTCAGGGAAATCATGACATTGGAGCTGGGCTTCTCATGGGCTGGGATGCTACTTACACAGAGAAGATGCTGCCTAGGACCAGGGTAGCTCCTGAGGATCCTGCCTGATCCTGGGGTGAGCATCAGGAAAGGGAGACCCACTGCAGCACCTCCTCCATCGGGATGCTCCAGCTGTTGAACAAAAGTGTTTCCCTGGTTAGATTCCTGGAGCTGTGCTTCCCCCACCCACAATGTCCGACCTTCTCCGTGCACCCTGCAAAGACCCCTAACTCCTGCCTCAAGCTAATATAATCTGCCAGGCCCACAATTTAAGCATAGCTACGACAAAACCCTTCCGTGGATCTGGTCTTCCCTCTGCAGCCGCCCCACTGCAAGGATTCAGCTATTTGGGAAATGAAGCTGGGAACGAGGGTGTCAGAGACTGCTTCCAAAGGAGCGATGCCTCGGTGTATTTTGGTTTAATATTCTTATGTCATTAGGAAATGGGAAAAGGTAAAAGCTCCGTGAGGCGTGTAAAACGAGCGTGGACAAGCACTGGGAGTGTGACAGTAGGGGGCGGCACGGCTGTCACCGGGGCCGGCAGAAAACATTCCCCAAGGACCTGAAGCCCTTCCAGCGCTCCTGACCCGAAGAGTTAAATTTTGTTGCTGGCCTCAGAGGCAGAAATCCGCAGCATTTTGACTGGATCCCATAAAAGCAAATAAGTGTAAGTGAGGCCAGACCGCGGCCCCGCAATCCTGCAGGACCAACGCTGGGAAAAAGGGCCGGCGATCGCAGCGAGCGGCGGCTCCCGCCACGCTGGTGGCAGAACACGGAGTCAGCCAGGGAGCAGCTGGGAGGCAGCCAGATGGGCAATGAAAGGGGCACAGCCAGCGCCTCAGAAAAAAAAAATAGGTTTTTAATTGTAGGAAATTTTGCAAGACATAAAGTTGAATTATTTTCATTTTTGCTCCAGCAGCAGAAACGTAAATGCTGCCGTTTGCACAGAGAGGGGTTTTTTAAGTTGTTGTTGAGAGGCTGTGCTTTAAAAAGGGGCTGGTATTAATCATCTTTACGTCAGGCAAGTTTAAAGGGGCACATCAGCCAGTTCCTTGGAGGAGCTGATGGACTGGGGTCTATTTTGCTGGCTGGTGTTTTTTTCAGAGCGGGTATCAAATGGGTCCACGTGGCATGAACAGAACATAGCTCCAGATGGGAGAGCAGTTCCCATCTCTTGCAGAGTAAATCTGCTGTTTGAGACTATATTCTATGACTGAAATTTTATACATATGACTTTGTTGGAGCTGGGATCTCTTCCTTTGAAAATGTGCTACAATAATAATTGCATTTACCAGTTGCCAGTCCTTCTCGCAAAATGTGGGGCTTTTTTTTTTTTTTCTGTTCAGATTGTGAAATTAATTGTCTCCAGCTAATATAATTAAAAACAAACACTTCGGATTTCAGCGGCGGGAAAGGGGAAGGGAGAGAGAAAGGAAAAAAAAAAAGAAAAAGCAAACTGCAGCCCTGATTTTCTATTGACAACAAGAAAGCTCTGCCATCCCTGAACTGTTTAATTATTGAAATGAACTGTAACAGTACACTGGATTGTTGCCGAGGTCACCGAGTAGTACTGGATGTCAAGAGGAAAGCAGCAGCTCCAAGAGCCCTGCAACGCCCCAGGCTCCGGGTGAAATCCCACACACTTTTTCTCAAGCATTCAGGCTCTGATAGGTAGCCTGATAGCACGGCCGATTTGCTGGTGTTACAGAGGTCCGACGGTGCTTGCTTGTTTTAAGACGAGCCAAACTATGCTCTGGTGACCACCGTGACGCTGTGATTCCCATGCCCTATCGCATTCCTCTTTCTCAGATCCCAGGCATTTTTTTTTTCCCCTACGTGCAGTCCAGGATGTAGACAAATGAATTCCAAGTGACCTATGTGGGGGTGGACTCTTTGGAAACAAACAACAAAAATAAGATATCTCCTGTCCTCACTTTTTCATTTGCTCGTTCCCTGGATACAGTTTATTCGTGGCAATGAAATACACATTGTGTCTCTGGAGTTAGATCCAGCAGCAACATCTTTACCACCCCCTAACCTTGGCTTTTTTTCTTTTTTTTCTCCTTTTTTTTTTTGCCCCTTCCTTTTCTTTTCCTGATTTCCTGTTTAAGCCTTTACAAAAGACATCTTGTTTAACATTATCTGCTCCTTTGGAAGTCAGGCTGCCCTTTAAAGCCTATCATATCAAGGCTTGTTATTGATTTAAACAATGTTTTTTTACTGGAAAAAGTTTAGGAAGCTGGAAGTTTTGTAAAAAATTCTCGTACGTATCTGCACAGACAGGAGGATCTTCTGGACAAATAATCACTCTGTTTGCAGGGAAAGGGAAAAACTTCTTTTGAATCTTTCACAGCAAACAAAATCCTGTAGATACAAAAACTGCTAAAAAGAAATAAAACTGCAATTGAGGAACAGACAATAAACATTTCAGATTGCTTTATGGCACACTATTACAGGCAACTATCTTGCTTAAGTAGGCATAACATTTTTCACAGTATGTATTTAAGGTTTTTTTATGGGGTGGATTAACAGCAGGGAAACTTAGCTCTTAAAGGGAGGGGAGAAATTATTTCTGACACTCCGGTAGCCTGATAGGTCGCAAAAAATCTTTTAGAATTGGCCAGAGAAATGCACTGCATGGTCAAGCAGGAACAGCCTCCAGCCGCCCCTGATGCTCATGTTGTGGGCTGCACACAGAGCCCACGAACAACAGAACCCAGGAGCGAGCCCTGGGGCCAGTTCTGGCCCTGCAGGCGCTGGGGAGGCTGCACTGGTTTCCAAGAGTACTGCTGGGACACCTGTGGAAGATGTAGCTCTTCACTCCGGTGGGAGCAGCACTGGAAAGAGGTCCCTGCTGTGGGACATCGCTCCTCTCCCACCACCAGCACTCTTGGAACACCCACGAGCCCGCTGGCAGCAGCCCCTCCTCGTTCCTGCTGTCAGGGTCAGCCTGCCTTCCTCACCACAGTCCAGGTACCAGGCTGTTTGGGCCACCACAGCCCCCCCATGGGCCTCAGAGTGGCTCTCAGGGACATCGAGCTGTGCAGTGACATCCCCTTCCAGGCTGCCAACTGCTGCTAGCTTGAAACAATGAAACAAAGAATAGTGGGAGAAGAGCAGCACTGTGCTGGATTCCCTTTGGCTTCCTCAAAATTAGTGATGTCCTTCAGTTCTGGGTGCTCCAGAGCTCTCCTGGCTGTGCACAAGGCAGAGCCCGGAGGGGCAGGATCCTGCCTGGCAGAGGGTTCTCAGCACTTCTCTGCCCCACACTCCATGGGCTGATAGGGTGGGTTTGCCAGTTCACAGAATTCCAGAAAGGTTTGGGTTGGAAGAGACCTTAAAATCCATCTCATTCCACCCCCTGCCATGGGCAGGGACACCTTCCACTACCCCAGGTTGCTCCAAGCCCCGTCCAGCCTGGCCTTGGACACTTCCAGGGATCCAGGGGCAGCCACAGCTTCTCTGGGGAACCTCTGCCAGGGCCTCCCCACCCTCACAGGCAATAATTCCTTTCCAACTTCTAATCTAACCCTGCTGCCTGTCAGTTTAAATCCATTCCCCCTTGTCCTATCACTCCATGCCCATGTGAAAAGTTGTTCTCCAAATATTTAGCTAATTTTTTAGCTATCCAAAGGAAATGAGAGAAAACGGATTTTTATTATTCCCTACAGAGTAACAACTTGCCCTGTTCCCCAGTTTACTTTTACCTCCTTGGAAACAAACACTTTTTACTCCAGATGCTCCCACCAGTGGCTGAGTCCTCAGGGGACCTCCTTCACCTTCCCTGGAATACACAGACTTTCCCCAGAGGCAGAGGAGCTGATCTCTTTGCAAATTATGTGCACTGAACTAAGCAGTTTAACAGTTCATTCCCCCAGGTAGCCACTGACCACTGTACGTCTACCTACTTAACTTGGCAATTAATCTCTGGAAGGCTGGCAGTCATTTTAGATTAACTTTTTCATGTTAAAAATTAGTAAGCAACTTCCTTCTGGTTAGTTTTTCTTTTTATTTGTTAGTTTTTCCACGTATTTCCAATGGTCATCTCGTCTATTAAATTCGTTCATCCTTTTCAAAGCATCACTTTGGGAAGCAGAGGTGGGGGGAGGAGGGAGAGTTGCTAAGAAATTGGAAAACATTTTACATTTTTTAAGTAGGTAAGATTAAGTGTTTGTGCCGTAGTTTACAATTATAATAAAATAAATCTAGAAACTATTTCATGTATGAGAGCATGTGCATTAGAAAACATATTTCTGTAACAGATAACCATCTTCTGAACAGTAGAATGTTGGTAATTTGTCAGTTTTTCTTTTAATTAAAACTGTGAATATAGTTCATGCTCTGTTTGATTCAGTGTCAACATTTTGGATGGGGGTAAAACTGATTTCGTCTTAAATCTTTGCATTTCTCAGGACAACTGATGAAGTGTGCCTTAACATTAAGCTCGTGAACCCATGAGGTTTGCCTGTTTCAAGTTCAGTAAATCAAGAGATATTAGAGCAACAGCCCTGATAAGACTCAAGACTTCTAACACTTCTGTAAACGCTCTCTTTACCAAAACTGCAGCCATTTTTCCTCTCAGACAACCTGTTTTAATTCATTGCATCATTACCAAGCTGGTCCACTGTAAAATGAATTAAAATTATGCTAGTTAGGAATTCAATTCTGAATATTTTTCTCAATGCAACCCGTGAAACTTTTAAACTGGTTCATTTTTTTTTTTTCCTTAACAACAGAAACATCTGCCTGGCATTCCTCTAAATAATTTAAAAAAATACTTTTTTTTTTTTTAAATTTTCAGCCTTCTTTTCTGAAAATACTGAAAACTTGCATAGTCTGGGTTGGAAGGGACCTTAAAGCCCACCAAGATCCACCNAACATCTGCCTGGCGTTCCTCTAAATAATTTAAAAAAATACTTTTTTTTTTTTTAAATTTTCAGCCTTCTTTTCTGAAAATACTGAAAACTTGCATAGTCTGGGTTGGAAGGGACCTTAAAGCCCACCAAGATCCACCCCCTGCTATGGGCAGGGGCATCTTCCACTATCCCAGGGTGCTCCAAGCCCTGTCCAACCTGGCCTTGGACACTTCCAGGGATCCAGGGGCAGCCACAGCTTCTCTGGGCACCCTGTGCCAGGGCCTCCCCACCCTCACAGGGAAGGATTTTTTCCATATATCCAACCTAAATTTCTCCTCTTTCAGTTTGAACCCAGAACTCCTTGTCCTGTCACTGCATTCTGGATGCAAAGTCCCAGATCTGTAGGAGTTTGGAGCCCCAGAACTCATTTCTGTTACACGGAGAGTGGAAACCACCACCACATTTCCTAAAAACACTCACATCTCACCATATTTAGCTCCAGACCCCAGTTCCTTCCACCGTGCCTATTTTAATAAATACTCATGGCACTCAATAAAATTAAAACATCAGTGAACAAAACAGATCCATATGAATTTTTCCCCAGGGATTAGGAATGGAGAGGAAGCACATCTGGTACAGGAGAGTGGTGTTGCTAACTGCCCCACTGATAGGTAAGCACAGCGATAATCTCATTTATCTGCGGTGTACCTGAATGCTTCTTGGATCAAAGCCTGGGGAAGGCAAAGGAAAAGGCTGAAAATCGAAAAAGCCCACGAAAAAAAGATGGCAACTTTCAGATGTAATCACCATGGTAGTGAGGCACTTGATTCCCTGGGAATTACCTCAAGACAAACACGGTGAGAATGACTTTGGAGAGGAAGTGAGGAAAAGCACACCAAGAGAAAGAGGAGCAGATGCATCTTTCGAGCTCAGTGTTCCTCATGCCTCTAACTTCACATGCCCTTTACGCAGCCTTCTACTAATTTTTCTACACTGATAATCTATAGAACCTAATTACACAAAGTCTAAAAAAGCTCCTTCTACGAAAGGCATAATGCTGATATCTGAGTCACGAGCACAGCTAATGTAATCTAACACATATTGCGGGAACCTACTGCACACAGATATTACCAATTAGCACATGATTTTAACAATCAACATTCATGCAATTAATAGAACACTTCATATTCCTTCTAATTTTGAGCTCTGCATGAGCATATGTTATCATGACGGAATGTGGGATCATTTATTTATACTGGAAGCAAGGCACCACATAGAAATCAGAGATGCTGAAAGTTAGCCTGAAAGTGAAACAGGCTCAGCTTTGCATTGAGGAAAGAATATAATTAGTCTGACTTCTAAAAGTTGAACCTTTACCTTAACTTCTTGTTGATCCTTGCTGTTGGTGAACTTCTGGAGTGGAAAGTGCATCCTGATTATGGCTGGGGAGTACAACAACCAGTTCATCAACAAGCACTTCTCTCTAAAATTGAAAACTATAACATAAACATTACTCAAAAAAAGTAAACATATACTGCTAGATATTTATATATATATTCCTATTTTTTTTCGAAGATAATAGCTAAGCACCTTGTTTTCCATAACATATTTATTATTTTACTCTGCTGTGAACTGGGAAGAATTACTACACTTATAGGGCAGATGAAGGTTTGAGACAGACAGAGATTAAACCCAGATCCCCACAGCATTTAGCCACTCACTTACTTTGAATTCCATAGGATTTAGGCATTTGATATCTTTAGTCCTGTCTATTTTTGCAGCAGCAGAGGAAGCAGGGAGGCAAGTACCTGTTTCCCAGAGTGCTTCCCAGCCTACCTTACCTGTCTCTCTCTTCTTCCTCCTCGGTGCTGATATCAGTAAGAGGCAACGAAACCTTACTCTAATTACTGAAGTCATGGATGTGTTACTGGCTCATCAAGGAGGCAAGATGCTCAGAGAAGGAGGTGCTTTCTAACACGTAAACTGCAAGGACTCACACTGCACTGCTGCAGCGGCTGGAGCTGCTACATTCCCTGTCTGGCTCTGAGAAGGAAAACGTCAAAACATTGGGACCGTGCGAGCCTTCGCTCCAGAACGTCCTCACATCTCCAGCTGCCTGGTTGCAGAGGTGTCCCACACATGGTTCCTGCCACTGAAGACATTTCTGCAGGCCTTCCTGGCCAAACACACCCTTCAGGAGCTCCTCCTGGCAGCCTGAATACACACATGTGCCGTGCCAGCATCCCACCGTACAGACCTTCCCTCCAGCTCAGGAAGATCCCTCCTCTGATCCCGCTCTCAATACATTTTGGAGAACGTGACAAGAGTTGCTGTCACTGGGGGGTCCCTTTCCACTTGCCATGGAAGGTGTTGGCTGGCCCCTCTTTGCCTTTCCAGTGGTTTAGGAATAGCATTGGATTCCCTTAGGCTTCTGCTTTGGGAAGAGCTCTAAGCCCAGCATGAGGAGGCTGTTGGTACAGGGAATCCTCTCCAGCAGAAGGAACCAAAGCAGCTCAGACTGTAGATGTAGACTCTAAACCATTGTGTCTTTCCCTCTTTCAGGACAAGCTCCTGAGAGAATCTGGTTTACCACACATCTGACGTGCATTTATGGACAGGAGAAAAGCAGCCATTCTCTGGGTGCAGCTGTATTTCTAAAAAATGTCAGAGGAGTGTTTATGTCTCCCGTTGCTGTCCCCCCGCATCGAGGGAGCCTGCACAGAAACAACAACTTCTGGGCTGCTGCTGTTTTAAACAAGGACAGATTACAGCAATCTGCAGGTTGTCAAAGAAAAGAGAGATTTCACCTGTGACTGCACCTCTCACGTTTATCTCAAGGGCTGTCCAACCCAGTATTGGTGAGAAAAGGTGGTGAACCCCCTCTGAAAGTCAGGGTCTGGTTGTGCAATACCCACGCTGGGAAATAAGGGTGGAGTTCAGACAGTCCAGCTTTCCACGACGACCAGGGGAGATGCACAGCTACAGACAAACAAGAGGGAGGGGGAAAAGGAAGGTCTCAAATCCAGTTTGCCCGAGGTAACTTCAGTGAAGGTAAAACAGAGCAGCATGAGTGTCACTGACAGGGAGGTAAACTAAGCATAATGGTTTTTACACTGACTAAATGCATTAGCGGTGGCCTTCCTGCCAAAAAGAAACCAAGAGATACATTTTCCCACCAATATCCTCAGTAAACTTCCATTTTTCTTAACCATTATTTTTATTGAAGGCTTTGCTGCACAAAGAATCCAGGGGGAACAGGAAATCACATAGTGGTGCAGGTTGGGGAATTCTCTAAAAATACGTAACCATGGCACCCTTGTCATTACCAATCAAGTATTCTTGATAAAAAGTAAAGTAATTAGCCTTTGAGAGGAGCATAAAGCTAATTAAAAATGACAACTTAGTCATCTCAACGAACAACAGCACAGAACCAGTCCAGAGTTCTAACTATAGCAACAACGTGATAACCTGACCTGCCACAACCACTTGCCTTCAACCCCTTCAAAGAAGCCACAGTTTGTGAGAGTGAAACTTTGATAACCTCTTCCTTTGTTGTAAAATTTAGATTTGTCTCATCTACCATCCAATATTTCTGTTTGTTCTCCGAGTTTCTGCATCTTTTCCTAAGACAGTTTTGCCCAACTATCAGAAATTTTTGTAAGTGAAATGATGGAAAGTCGTGTAGTCTCCTAAAAGGAGATGACAAAATGTGAAGCATGAACATATGCATTGTCAAAAAATTTCACAAGTTGCAAATGAGTTTAGTCTCCTAACGAAGTTGCTTGCTCAGAATTTAGAAATAATAACCAGAAACAAAAAGAAACCACTGGTGATTCACTTGTAGAGCAACTGGGGTTCTGTCCTCTCACAGGTGGTAATGACAAGGTTTTAATTCATTTCTATGGAGCAAGAATGAATATTTCTTCTTTTCTTGCCCTACAAAACTCCAGGAGGAGGACACATTATCAAAAAATTGTTACAGTTACCACCATTTTTCTTAGCAGGTGTGTTTACTCACGCTGCAGGTACTGAAGGAAACAGGCTGCTGTATTTTCATGGAATCACAGAATGATTTGGGTTGGAAGGAACCATGAAGATCATCACGTTCACCCCCCTGCCATGGCAGGGACAGCTTCCACTATCCCAAGGTGCTCCAAGCCCCGTCCAGCCTGGCCTTGGACACTGCCAGGGATCCAGGGGCAGCCACAGCTTCTCTGGGCACCCTGTGCCAGGGCCTCCCCACCCTCACACAGAAAGATTTTTTCTCAGTATCCCATCCATCCCTGCTCTCTGGCAGTGGGAAGCCATTCCCTGTGTCCTGTCCCTCCATCCCTTGTCCCAAACCCCTCTCCAGGTGTCTTGGAGCCTCTTCAGGCCCTGGAAGGGGCTCTAAGGTTTCTCTTTTCAAATCACCAGGTTCTACTAAACATTTCCTAACATAAACATATATATATTAAATATAGTAACTGCAGCCAGCAACCCGTGGCACTACATTCCTTAGAGCTGAGAGCTCATCCTCTTTAAGAATTAGAGTTATGGAATTACAGAATCATCAAGGTTAGAAACAACCTCTGAGTTCATCAAGTCCAGCCATTACCCTAACCATGCTGAAGTGTCCTGACCTAAGGTGTGTGCACACAGCAGAGTCTCCACAAAGTTTTGATGCAGCTCCTGAGCTCACACTCACAGGGTTAGATTTAAAAAGGATAAACCAGTGCTGGTGTGGGCCAAGCCCAAACAGTGGCTCTCTAACAGGTCCTGCTGAGTGATGCTGATACTGCATCACGCTGACAGACTTTCCTCAAGCACGCAGGAAATAGAGATTTGATCCTCAAAACAGGGATTGGCTGGAATAGGAAAAGAGGTAGAAGAGATTATAGTTAGGTTTTGACTATCCCACGCTAATCTTTGACTATAATTCCAGTTCC
Source organism: Machaerirhynchus nigripectus (assembly GCA_013397975.1). NCBI lineage: Eukaryota > Metazoa > Chordata > Aves > Passeriformes > Dicruridae > Machaerirhynchus > Machaerirhynchus nigripectus. The sequence goes on from VZRQ01001131.1 coordinate 697,417, forward strand.
TCCTTGCTGGGAAGGTCAGAACAGTGACTTAGAGAAGGCCTGAGGCTGCTGAGACACGACACATAGGAAGCACCCAGTGAAACAGAATGATTGCAGTGCAATGCAAGAAGTGAAAACTTAAGCTCCTTTGAATTACAGTATGTATGAATATATGAGAGGGTAAAATACTTACAGATGTGTATCTAGACCAAATAAAAAGGCCTTGTAGAGACAGGGAAATATGTATCTTGTGCTCCACTGCTTCCAGTCCTAGGAAAGCTTGGAGCTGAAATAAAATGTTTGCTTATATTCTGAATAAACGTTGGATGAAAAGAAATTCTGAGCAGCCGTGAACTAGATAAAGACCTTGATCCTGCTCTGTAATGCTGGGTAAGACACAGCTCAGGAAGGCCAGCTCTGGCTTAGGAAAGAGAGTCTCCCTAAGCCTCCTCCGCAGCTGATGGAGAGAGGGATCATCCGTCCCCGGCTGGAGTAAGCAGGCATCACTCCACTCCAATCCAATCCGTGGAAGCAGACCAACATATACAGGCTGAACATCTTAGGCTGGGATCCCAAATCTACAGATCTGCACCTCTTAATAATTATTCATGCGCCAAATGTAACAACGTGGGACAACCTTCCTGAGCCCTGATTTACAAGCTTTTCATTGAAAACGTTTTCAGGGTCAAATTTTCTTCTGCCTCAACTCTGTACTGTGAATTTGGTGCAATTTTTTGCTATTCCAGTTTGCTGTTTCAATTCTTTAAAGTGTTTTCTCAAACATGTTTGTAAAGACTTGCGTCTAAAAAAATTTTAAAGGCCCTAAAGGAAATGCAGTTTCTTTTCATACGCCTACAGGACAAGCAGGTGTTCTGGTCTCAGCCTCTTACATGTTATAGGACATAAGGGAAGATAACAGAAGTGCTGCTTTTCTCTTCCTTTTCTGCTTTCCCCAAGCAAAAATTAAAGTTTTACAGGGATGAGGTAGTAATCTACAACACCTGCAAGGAGCAAGCATCTACTTGATCTTTTGACATGCTGTTTCCTTGTGTAGGGATGGTAGAGATGAAAATGAGGCATTCTTCTAATAAGGAAAGGAGAAAAGAGTGAAACCTCCACTTACTCTTGTATCTCTCTTTAGACCTACAGGCTCTAAACTTAATTCCAAGTTTAACCTGGAGAAAGAAATGGAAAAAATACTCTGTAAGGAACAGGACTGTGTTGGCAGCAGAGTGGATTCAGTGATCTAATAGTTCTTTTTCCAGCTCTGATTTCTTTGATACTATTTATAAAAAGGAAAGAAAAATGATGGACCCCTCCAAACAAATTGTTACTATAAACCAACAGCAAACAGCAGAATTGGCCCTTTAAAAGTTGTGTGGAGACAGGGAGAGGACTAATAACGTACCTTTCCTGGTCCTGGGCTATGTTTATCTCCCATATTTATTTAAAAGCAAATCAAAATACTTTTAAGCAAGTCGGCTGGTTCCAAATTTAGGAACAATTGAACAAAGAGGAATCTGCTAATTCCAGATGGAGTGCATATAGTCCCTTGGCACTTATTACTTACCAAATGTTTCAGAAAGCAAACACATGACCTAAAAGTTTTCGTGAGTGTGGGGTCCTCAAAAAGTTTTTAACAAGTCCTGTATTTCCAACCGTATTTACTTTACCCACACACAAAACCCAACTTCGTTTTCCTTTCAGTTTTAATTTCTTTTGGGGCAGACAATTCTGCCTTTAAAGACTATTTATGGATGGTTCAGTTATCCCACAAGGCCAGGAGCTCCAAAGGTGTCTCCTTTGAAAGGCTTCAGCTGTGGAGCATCTGCTGCCTGCCAGGGCCACCTTCCCTGGCGGGCGCAGGTGTTCTGCTAAAGTGGGATCCTCCTGCCCAGCGATGCAGGAAATGGGCACCCACAGATGGTTTCTCATCTCAAAGACACGCAAAATATTTCTCTGTTGTGGTTTTTTTTTCTTTTAAATCTGCTCCTTTGCACACCGAAGTTGTCCTCCAACATCCTGCAAGGGAGCGCTGAGCCACCGTCGTGACACACCTCCAGGCAAATGAATTGAGATTTTTTTATTTTGGTATGCATTTCATGTTCATTACTGAGGTGTTTTCAATTAATTTCGTAAGAAAATGAGTCTAATGAGGGCAACTTGGAACTTTTTTGGGAGTATTATATTTCGTAGTTATAACTGTTTCCTCCCCAAATTAAATACTTCGGGGGAAGAATAAAGTAGAAATTCTTGATTTTTGAGGCAGTTTGATGAAAGTCAGTGATTTTTCAGCAGCTCTCCCACCCTAGGAGCACAGAGGTGGTGGTGATATTGCCATCTGTGCCTTTCCCAAGCCTCTGGAGACATCAGCACATAGGTCCTTGTAGGCAAAAATCCCACCTGGGTGACTACTTTGGGAGATCTTCACTAAAGCCCTTCTGTCTGAGAGGGAGGAGAGGTTTCACTTCTGTTCTGGGTGGCAATTTTCATAACACAGACTACAAAAACTTCAAGATCTCTGCTTTTCGTACTTTCCTGCTGGAGGGATGAGCCCAGTCCTGCAAAAGGGACAGAGAAAAGTACTTAACAAACATTTAATTCTCAATTGAGATTATTTTTTTTTTGTTCTTGCTTTCGACATTCTAACATGACTTTTCTTAAAAATCAAACCCCTTCCACAGTTCTCAAAGGGAAAAAAAAATCTAAAGGCAGTGAGTTGTGATTAAGAGATTGAAAAGAGAAATAACTTCTCATGGTAGCATGAACAAGTAAATGTAATTTAGTCTTGAGATTTTGACAATGATACCTCTTCCCTTTAAGCTTTTTAATTTTTATTTTTTTGTTTTTCCTCTAGCTCTTATTTTAATAACCTTCCTTCCAGTTATGCTTCAACCCCTTCCTCTGGGCTTCTACGGTTGTCATTTTTTCATAGCCACAAACTCAGCCCAGAAAGAAACCGAGGGCAAACACGGTGATTTCAGTTTGAGTATCTACAAGGTGAAATTTATCTGCTGACAAAGACTCTCTTTGTTCAGTAACTCCTCTCTAACTGTGAGCAGTGTGATAGTCCCCAAAGTTTTCCTACTGCCGGCACTTCCCTGCAAATCCTTAAGCTGCACCAGCAAACCCAGACGAACACGTTATTTTACATTTTTAACTGAAATGCTTTTTGTTTTTATTTTAATGAATCCCCTAACTCCAAGTTTAATTAAACTCATGTTTTTTAATTAATTACCAACAAATGCAAATAAGGCAAACTACACAAACGTGTATTCACCGTTCCCTGGTAGATACGTGGGTGGGTTTATTTTAATCCTGAAGTGTCAGGATTTAAAAGTCTGAAAGTCTTGAGGGTTACAACCCAAAAATTCTTTTCATTTGGGGCTTTATGAGAATATCTTAGTAGTGTATGACAGGGAGCTCCTCTGCTTAAAGGAGCAGAAAGCAAACTGCAGGTTCTTTAGCATTACCCATGTTACTCTTGCTAAACAACAGTGACATTCAGCAGATTTAGGCCTGTGCACACATTACTGTAAGAAAAAAAAAGTAGAATACAATAATTTCATAGAATCCCGGTTATGTTCAACTTCCCTAAATGCTGACAAATGCGGATTCATGAAATGCTCTCTCTGGTTATTTAAGTGCAGCTAAACCAGAAATTCTAAATGAAACACTTAAGAGTTCAAGCATCAAACTCAAATGCTCTGAAGCCCAGGAACCTCAAATTTAAGACATGTAATATAATCATGCTTAAGAATTAGAAACTCTCTCCTGCGAGGACAATATAGAGTTGAATTACTTTTTTTTAACTACATAAATATTATTCTCAGGAGCAAATATTTGAACTATTACTCTGAAGAATTGCTTGGAAATTTCTTAGCTTCTCTGATCACTTTTTTCAATGTAAACCCTGCAAAAGCAGCCTGTCCCTAATACGTGGGATTATTTAAATCATTAAAGCAAGCAGGAATATTTGTTTCTGCTCCCTTACTAGGCTTGATGTGGATGAATTTGGCTGTGTCCACATGTCTGGTTCAGCTCGATCTCACAGTCCCAGGATGACCTGAATCCACACACAGAGATCTCGAGTTTGCCTGAAGCCTGAGCGCAGTGCTCGAGCTCCGACCCTCCTGGATCCCAGCCCAGAGTGCTGGCCCTCTGCGCCCTGGACACGAAGTAAAGCCAGCACTGGAGTGCTCAGAAAGTTCCCTGGACGCTGTATTTTCCCCTCAGTCAGCAGGTAAGAGCTGTTTTTCCTGCTTAGCAAAGGTTTTTCTTATTTGCAGCAGCACCACACACCTATGGAAAACACGTTCCGCAAGCGTTTGCAAGCACTCTTGTTTCCACTTCTCTTTATAGTCCCTTCTAGATTGTATTTGGAGTTTTATACATCTCTGTGTTTACACATCTTATATATTTTCATAAACTTTGCGGTTTTTTATGCACATACACAGCTCTCTACGTGCACATCCATGGAACCTCTTCTCCCCACCCACAGCAAAAGGCAGAGTTCTCCACTGTTTACCATGGGCTGGAAAGAAGAGATCAAAGGACTGGCACTAAACCACTTTTATCTCCATAAAGAGTTTTTCTGCCCCAAAAGATGCAAAATGTGAATGCACAAATTTGTGGTGCCTCTTTTCCCATCAAAAGGGCAAATAAACAACTTAAAAGGGGAATTAACAGCTTTGAGACCTGCCTATGTAGATAACTTTTGGGCTAGTGGGAGTTTTTTCAGCTCTCTGTCCCTTCGTTCACCCAGATGAAAAATAGGAATAAGCCTCCCCTAATGATCTTATGCAAAAATTTAATTATGTTTAGCTTATCTAATTGATGTATTTTGAGGAGCTTGGCTAAAAGATGTCATATGTGCAAAGCTATTTGTTGTGTTTAAAGATATTTGTGCTCCCATCCTTGGGAAAATTCCTCACGTTCCCTGTCCTGCTGCACTTAGAAATGATCCTATCTTGATTGTGTTCCAGCTACCCAGTGTCAAAAATAATCAGGAATAGGCAAGATAAAGCATAAGAGTGTTCTGGGGAAGGCTGTGAATCCAGTGGCTCCTCCTTCCCCTCCTTGTCCAGTCTAAACACATGCAATCCTTTGGAAATAACAAATAAATAATTAAACCAGCAGGGCAACGTCCACTCGTCTCCTGAGCAGTTCCTGTAACACGATAGTCCATAGGCAGCCGTGCAAGATTTATCATCAGAACTTCAACGCTTGAGAAAGTCCTTAAAACATCCCACAGCCCCCCAGACAGCTTTTCCAAAAAAACAATGAGGAAATAAAGATATTCCCTCTTTTGCTTTTTCCCCGGTTTCCCTCCAGCCCACAGGTTGGCGAGAGGCGTGGGGACCGTCAAGACCATCTTCGGCAAAAAGGGGTTTTCCTTCCTGAAGAAATATTGCAAACAGAAGATTCCCATGTTTGAAAGGTCAGAGGAGAAAAACATAATGCACTCATGAAGAGACAACCTCATTAATCCTGTTGTTCTTGGCCCAGTCAATAGAAGAAACATAAATGCTGTCAGCACTGAGCTGCTAGATAAAGGATAAAAAAGTGGGAATGAAATGTTTTACTGCAAGGACTGCTCTTATGGTTTGAGAACATTTCTGGAAATAACCTGAGCTGAGAAAATGTTCCCTAGGAGGAATACATTCTGTGGGAAACTGTGTGGAAGATAAAGTTTGGTCAGTGACCTTCTCACTATCCTCTAATCACACAGCACACACTGCTCCAAAGAGAAAAAAAAGGGATACTGTGCAGCTAGAGACACTTTACCTTCCCCACATTACATGAATTGAAGTGGAAAACACAGGAGTATCATAAATCTCTATTTCATGCTTTCAGATGCTGTAGTGAAATAATAATCTACTGTAACTCACTGGGAAAAAAAATGTGACTTTTGGTTTCAGGCACTGCAACAACACCAACCGTGATGCACCTTCAGTGAGCATAAAAACAAATGACTGGAAGCTGCTAAAAGGGGAACTTGCCTTTTTGTCTGTGCAACATTAGAAGCGGAGAAGGAGCCTCAGGTTTCTCATCCAAAAGCAGGAATGACAGAGAGGGGGAAGGCGCGAGGCGAGACCTCTCCCGTGCAGGCAGCTCCCGGGGATGAGACAGAAAAGCTCAGTTTAAATACTCACAACATTAATGCAGCAGCAGCAGCATTCAGCTACTGTATCTGCACAGACAGAGAGAGTAAATATTGGCTTATGTGGTTACTCCTGGGAAGATTAGGGAGACATCAAATATGGATGTCCCCAGCACTCCGCACACAGGGAGGGTATTGGAAAACTCCCACCTTTAGATATTTGTGGGGAATATCGCTTTTCCCCTTCTTTTTTATTTTTCATTTGTCCTTTGAAACCAGAATTACTGTAATTACTGTCTCTAAAAGGTGGTTATTTGAAGACTGGTGTTACACGCACAGAAATGTCAAAGCTTTTTTGGTTTCTGCAGCACGAATCCCGGGAATGCAGTGTGATCTTCCTGAAATGGCATTACTGGGGTAATGCCACAGCACAGAAGTTGGGTAAATATTTTCCTTGTGCTCATCAGTTGCTGGCTGTTGACAAACACACTACCTAGAGCAGTAATGCAGGGTAATGATGTCATTACTGGGGGATAAACATCGCAGCTGCCGTGCGTGCCTGCAGTTCTTGCAAAATAGAGCTGAGGGTGAATTAGTTTGTGTACTCCACATCTTTCAAATATTTCACTAATCACCATAGAAATAATTGCAGGAGCGATTGGTGAGCTAATTCAGACACAGGCGAATCTGAACAGCTCGAGTTCAAAATTACCCTTTTTATTTTTTTGAGGAATTCTTAGAGATAAAGAGAGTGGAGTGGACAGAAGGAAATATCTTTGTGTCTTTGTCCCTTGCTGGTTTCCAATGGGACATGAAACAGCGAGGGTGCAGTAAGATATTCTCTGATTTTACTTCCATCCATCTGGAAACAAGAACTACCAGAAGTCTGACAAGACAGCCTGATCTCCAGCCAGATTTCTAGAAATGTTAATAAGAGTTCCTTATTCAAAAAGCACCTCCAAAACTTTTAAACTACCAGGAGGACAACCTCGGGTGTCTCATCAGCCACCACAATTACTCCTGGAAAAAGACCAAGAAGCGACCTGCAGAATTTTCCTGCTCCCAAACCTGTGTCTGTGTGTCTGTAACCAAACCTACGTACATCAAATAATAAGAGATGTGTCATCCATACACGAGACAATGCTGGTAACTACAGATCAGGAATAAAACCTTTTGGAAAACCTTCAAGAGGTGGGCAGAAAGGAACAGCATTGTAACTGATATTCTCTTGAGAGCTTCCTTCCAAACAAACTTTTGTATTCAAGTGTATTAATTTGTGTATTAAGGAGATTCTTCCCTTTGCTTAGAGCTTTCCAAGGGTGAACCAGGAACGTCTCAGAGACTCGCAGAGGATGGAGGAGCATTTCCAGTGCTTTGGTCAGGTACATATCCAGCTGCAAAACGAGCTCAGGACCGCACAGGGCCTGCAGAGGCTTTGGGGGTGGTTTGTGGCAGTAGCAGAGAGTCACCAGCAGAATTTTCTCGCTCCGTTTTGTGCAGCGTAACTTAATGGCATTATCGACATCTTCTGTGATATACATCCTGTGATCAGTGCAATTACTGCATGTCATCACCACTGCAAATTTACCCAGCCTGAAACCATTTTAAACTTAAACTGCATACTTAAGAACTACTATCCACCTCCTCTTTGTAAATTAGCTGTATGATTTATCTGTGGGAACCATTTCAAAAAGTATACATTCAGAAATACATATACCACATGATGTCTTTTCCATATGGCATCTCATAATTATTTTGCTGTGTGTGAACATGATGAAAACAGTTTCATAATTCTCTAAGGGTTAGGGTAAATTATTTCAATTAGACATATTTCAGAGCAAACATTACCTTAGGGTTTATTAATAATAGTACCTGAGAAGGAACAGCTGCCTTTTAAGCAGTGAGAGCTGTCAGCTTCTCACTGCCCCCCTGTAGCACCCCTTTTGTGACTCTAAAAAAATGGTAGATTTTCTCATGCTTTACCTAAACAGAGAACTTGGCAGCAGAGACCTGGTTGTAATCCTCAGCAAGGGAGCTGGTGGGTGGATTTTTTTCTCTATAAACTCTTGTATAAACCACACCAGTCTCCTGGTATTTATTTTGTGTGATGTTGGAAATCATACACAGATCCAACAGGCCATGTAAAGGAGTTCTGTAACTTCCTGAAACCCTTTCAGGCAAAATCCTTTCTCCAACAGCAGTCCCAGGTTGTCAGGATAATATCATCATTTGTTAAGGGCAAGGTTCCTCAACTATCTGTAACAGGATAGCTTTGAAAAGACAAAATGCAAATCTAAATTAGATCAGCTAATTATTAGGAATTGCTATTGGAATTATTAAAAAGAAAATATGCTCCATTGTCAGAATATATGGACTGTTTTGACAAGCACAGGGCTAACAGCAGCTTGCCTTTCAGTTTTCTGAGCTGTGCTCCCCATTTAGCTGGTTTTATATATTAATACCATAAAATGATGTGGATTGATTTTGAATGACCAGTTGTGTGGGGATACTCCTCTGCTCAGGTCAGCCCATCTGCTTTGTTGCTCCACACAAATGCATCTCCCTCTTTGCAAGGAATACTGTGACTCACAAATGCCCAAGAATCCATGTAAACCCCTAAATCTGAAGGGGAAGTGTGCTGAGAGCCAGCCAAGGAACAGGCGTGGAAAATCCCTGCCTCTCCTCACCCTCCACAGCGTGGGGGGATGTGAGTGAATTGACCCTGAACGCACAGTCACTGAGGCTGGGTTGAAAAAAGGGACAGAGCTACGTCTGTTGGCTAATAAATAATGCAGGTGCAACCTCACAGAGGGCTGGTGTGACTGAACACTTGTTACAACCTGTGGGCTGGAGGAAAAGTGTTGTGGAGCTGCAGCTCTCAGTCGGAGAGTGGGAGGTGAGGGCATCAGCCCTCCCCCCAGTCCTGCTTATCCCAGCCTCATGCATGGAAGAGGGATGAAAGCACCCAGTATGGGAAAAGTAAAAACTTATACTGCAATACCTCCAGGAGTAAGAGTTAAACTTACAGGGTTTTAAAATCAGCGTGTTGAGAAATCAATTCTCACCTTGGCTGCCAGTCTTTGATCCAGCAATATTTGTGTGCCTGTGGGGAGTGGGATTCTCAGTCGTTTGGTTTATCAATTCTGCCACAAATATGTACATACACACACACAAATAGCACAAAAAGAGAGACAGAGGATGTACTGACATGCAGAACTGCAGGTACGACACACAGAATCACAGAATGGTCTGGGTTGGAAGGGACCTCAGAGCCCATCTTACTCCAACACCCTGCCATGGGCAGGGACACCTTCCACCAGACCAGGTTGCTCCAAGCCCTGTCCAACCTGGCCTTGAACACTTCCAGGGATGTGCAAACCCGTGAAAGCCAATACCAGGCTATCCAAAATGCTCACTTATCACCCGGCCAAACATGACTCCTCCACGACATCATCATCATACTTTAATCTTTTCATCTCAACCACAAGAGGAAGAAAACAGTTCCAAACAGAAAAGAAAAACTGATAGGTAAAAGGCATTCAAACTACAAAATATTTCCTTTTGATTCAGGTCCTGGTATTTCTGCCTGGCTCAGGTTCAGGAAGCTCTATAGCTTTGTTGAGTAATTTCCAAAGGCCCCTTGCCTGTGTCTTTGCTCGGGAGCACATTTAGCTTTGAAATGGCCACTTTAAATATGAGAGAAGCCATTTGCTCCTCTGTCATCCCTGGTGTAGTGAAGCCTGTGGATTTCCACAGAGGTTTTCCCCTGTCCCTTCTCCAGCAGGTCCCAGCCCCACAAGGACCTTCAGCACGGGGTGCTCCCTACCCAGATGTTCTGGGGCAGACTCTCTGTGTCCTGCTCCAGTGTGCAGGAACCCATAAGAAGTGAAGGCATGGGAACCCTAAGCCTGAGACCTCTTTAATAAATTGAATAAACAAGTTTTTGTCTAACGTTTGGACTTTGAAGCTGTTATTCCATTTGGGGAAGTCTATATTCCCAATCATGGAAACTTCTAATCTCTTTCTCCATGTCATCCAAGGAGGGGACTGACCTCTGACCTTTGCTTTCCTCTCTACTTAATTCCTTTATTTGTTCTCCTCCCCTCACTCCATAACCAATCTGTGTTACAGTTCAAATGCTGCTATACTTTTCAAAATCCCACACGTTTCTGAGTTCAGTTCTTTTTGGGCAACTCTCTTGGAGCAACGAAGCTTTCACACCAGCCCTGTCTGCCAGACCTTTTCTTCCTTAACCATTTGCCAATTCATTGGCTTATTTCAATCCAATTTAATAGAGAGGTAGAAGCCCTGAAGATAATTAAATTCCTGTAACTTCTGCAAACATTGGCAACTGGAGACAGGTAGGGGATTTAAAAGAGTCTCTGCCACAACAAAAGCTGCAGTCATAGGTTTAGCTTGGATATTAGGAAAAATTTCTTCACCAAAAGGGTTGTAAAGGCCAGTGGTGGAGTCCTCATCCTCGGGGGGATTTAACAGCCATGTGGATGTGGCACTTGGGGACACGGGTTTGTGGTTGCAGGGCTGGGGAATGGTTGGGTTCAATCATCTCAGAGAGATTTTCCAACCTAAACATTTCTAGGAGGCTCTGCAGTAACATTTCTCCTGGCCTGGGCTCAGCCAAGAGACAAATGTGAGACACAGAACCTCGGGGGAAACTGAGGCAATATGGGAAAGGACGGCTGCATTCGGAACCTTCATATCAAAAGACCAAGGATCCAAAAACTGAATCTGCAGTGGCCATGAGACCTCAGGAGTTCTGCATCTCAGGGTACAATGCTAACTTTGCTCCTCCTTTCCGCAAGTGCTGAATCTCAAGTCCTTGTTTCACCTAAATTCTGCAGAAGTGTGTAAGATCTGGTACCCAGGGAGGAGAATCTTATTCCAGATTGAGCATCTGTGCATAAAATTCTGTCCTCAGCCTGTAGTTTTTGAATCTGAAAGCTAATGGCAGCAACACTCTGAGTATTTATATTGTTATTTGTCTTTACCTGGCAGAGACAGGGCTTGTGCTACTTTCATACCTGTTCACAACATCATTGCATGAGTGCCTTGGGTATAAACTTGTGCTTACCAGTTGCACAATATCCTTTATTGGCAATGGGTCTTGGCTGGGACTCAGGAGACAGACTCCCATCTGTTAGGAAAAGGTTGTGGGACTGTGAAAAGTTATCTCTTTTTTTTTTTTTTTTTTCCTTCTCTGTCCTTTTTTTTCTCTCCCACACTTTGCCTTTTTCATTAGTTCGAGCTAAAAGTCCTTGAGCAGAAAGGCCTCTTTTTGCACCAGATGTTTGCATGAGCCTAACACATTGGGATCATTTCTTAGTTCAGGTCCAGATGGGCTATTGCAAAGAAGATAATAACAAGACTAGCAAATACTGATGTTCTCATATCTGTATGACAACATCACCTTTGAAATGGGAACACTTGTCTGTATACGTTATGAGAAAACATTTTTACTTGCATATTTAGCTGTAACAGCCCCACTGAAGTGCAAACACAAGATCTTAAAAGTGCCTCCATCAAAATTAATGGACAGCCTGACAGAGATCAAACTTGTTTTCTGCAAAGAGATTAATAATCTTAAAACATCTGAGATTTTGCCATGCCTGTCTTGTTTCTGTTTCTCTTGCTCTGAGAGAAAGGCTGGACCTCTCCTGAATGTTGTCTCTCACCCACTAGCCTGGCTCAAGACCCATCTATAAATTTCATTTGCCTTTTAAAGAGACGAAATTTTCCTTGACGAAGGTGATTATCAGGTATTAAAGGCTAATCTTATAATAAATTTGTGAATTAGTAAGCTTATTTCTTAACTAGTCAAAAGCAAATCCCTCTTGCTCATACCTTGTTACGCTGGCATCGTGTGCTATCGTCTTGCTGGAATTTAATCATTTTTCAGGGTAAAAAAATCCCAAGCAGAGATATTTGCTCACTGCAACGAGCCAGGGTGGCCAGGTTACTCCTCATAATGTGGGGTTTTTTTTCCCAGATTTTTTTTTTTCTAAATTTAATCCCAAAGGGCTTTTATTTTGTGTCAATTCATACAATAAAGTTCTCTTTTATGGGACTGACTTTGCTCGTGTGTTGTTAGCGCACTTAATTAAACTCTGAAATGATTATTTGTTTCTGGGGCCCTAATTCTGTTCTACACAAACACTGCTGTGTGCCCTCAACGAGGGAAAGTCGGCGTAATTCAACACAAATTTCAAAGACCTCCCCAAAGCATGTGTTTGTGTGTTGGGCGAGGGAGAGGGGAGGGAAAGAGTTGGATCCTGGCTTTGGAATTGCCCCCGTTTTGAAGGTGAGGACCATCTGAAACCCTTGGACCCACTTCTTACACCCCTGTAGTCTGGAAACGCGGCTTGACTCAGGTCCAGCTGTACCCAAAAGCAGGGATAAATTATGCATGTGAGGGGCTGCAACAGCCTTCACATTAAATATTGATCTGCTGGTCCCGTGCCACGCTGCGAGCCCGGGCATCTCCAGATCCACCTGTCTGCTCCGCGGTGACGGCCGCTCCCGCAGGGCCGGCTCCGGCGCGGCACACAAAGCCTCTCGTCTGAAATAGGTGGGTCTAGAGCAAATTTCCTCAGCGTAATTTATTCCACACCCTTGCTAGCATAACAAGTGTTCCTCAGCCTCTGTGGATGTGTATTCGAGAGGGAGCTGTCTGTCTACATTTGATTTTACATTTCCTTCAGCTGGTTCAGAGATCCATAAGCAAAACCTGGCACCCGGGGACGTCCAAGAGGATTGTGAATTCATAAACAATAAATGGATTACCATCAGACGTACCTTAACATTTTAATCTCTGGCAGATAGGGTTTGGATAAGGGCTTTTGGATAGCTCTGTGTAATGGATTTATTCACCTGTGTATGTATTTTACTTGACCGTTTCTGAGTAGAAGGATTGCGTGGGGGTGAAGAAACAAGAAGTCTCCTCCAAGGGTGTCCACGTGCACTCTCCCATTGCTAGCCTGGCAGGCAGAGCTAGCTCTCAGCCAGCTGGAGCACTGGAGCACAGGCAACACCCTTTTCAAAGGAGGCACTGGGCACACCATCCAACACAACCGAGGAAAAACCCCTTACCCCGGTGCAGCACTTTTCGACCTCAGCCTCCCGCAGTGGGGGCCGTACCTTGGAAACGCGCTGTAGCCCAGGAGATAGATCACGTCCTTGCAAGCCTTCCTTCCCACATCTTTCCCCCAGCCTCTGATATAAAATGGCCATTTTTTGATCTGGGGGAGTTTCTGGAGCCACAAACCACCTCTGACCTCTACGGGCACTGCTGCCCCAAGAGATGGGCAAACTGCACCCAATGTGACCCAGGTTTCAGGCACCAAGAAATATCCTTCCTGAGCTCTCCCTCCCATCCTGCAGCAGTTCTCCTACCTCCAGACGCAGGTCCTCGAAGTACATCAGAAGACTGGAAGCAGATGTCTTCTCCAGCCCACTTGCTTGTCTCATCCACTTGTCAATGTGCTCCTTGTAAAGGTGCTGACGTTTGTTTGAGACATCAAAACTGTAAGACTGAATCAGACCTGTGAAGTATACAAATAACTGTGAGTGTGAAGTAATTTCCCTAACATGAAATAACTGTAAGCAGTTTCCCCAGCATTCCAGCATTACTTCCAAATTTCTAAGTTATAGTGAGTCACCAAAACCATTTCCAATTATTTTATTAGGCGTTCCAAACAAGAATCTGAACTGCCTGACCATGTAAGAAGGGCTGGAAGGGTTAAAGCCGGGAATTTAACAGCTCACTTTAGTTAAATATGTACAGTTAAGTCAAGCATTGAAGTTTTTCCACACCTGAGAATATAGAATCTTTTTGAAAATTACTTGGTAAAGGTTTAGTGTGGCATGCCCATTGACTTGGTATTCCAACCAGATGGGAAACTCTTACAAGCTCAGCCTTTACTACATTTTCTGTTTGTTTTTTTTTTTTTTTCCCCTAATTGCAACAAAGCCAAGAAGGCACAAAGTTGGAGAAAACAATGCAATAAAAAAAAAAAAAAAAGGAGAATCATCCCTTCTTATTATTTTCACAGGAAGATTTGGGTTTAACTCTTGGGAGGAGACTCAGCTCAAATGACATTTCCACACAACCAGTACATCCTCTCCTATCTGCTGTGCCGAGCTGGGTTCAAAATAGCTGAATAGCAATAACCACCAGGCCAGTTGTGGATCTGACATTCAGAATTAAGCAGATGGCAAGCACAAAAATACAGTCTGGGTTAAATACTGACCACATTTGCCAGAAGCACAGACAGAGAAACCCCAGCCACATCCAGATCACAGGCAGAGCACATCCAGATTTACCAAAACAGTCAGAGCAGAATTCAGTATGAATTATTCTGTGCTAATAGTACATGGACATCTGACAGTATTTTTCTTTTTATGTTCTTTTTTTTTTTTTTTTTTTCCCTTTAAAAGGAAG
>VZRQ01001131.1:711975-743369 GCA_013397975.1 Machaerirhynchus nigripectus
TTTTTTTTTTTTTCCCTTCAAAAGGATGGAATTTCACTCTGTACCGGACACTTTGGCCAAGAGCTTTTTCCCAAATGGATGCAATCCCCTTTCTGATGTGAGTGCCTAACACCAGTCTCCTACCATTCCATCCAGACACGCTGCCCCCGCGGCGCTGCCGGGTAGGAGGTGATATTTAAAGCCATGCCAATGGAACACAACGGGGGATAGGCAGAGCACAAGCAACAGAAGGAGGATTTTGCAAGAGCTCACTAGGTCACGTTAAACTCCTTCTCTGGCCACATCCAGTGTCCAGCCCGTATGTCTGAAGATCTTTGCTGGAAAGCCTTTGTTATTTATTTGGAAATTTACTGTGGCTGTGGCTTAACTCTGTGTTTTGGAGCTGTTCTTTAATTGATGTGGTGCACTTCATCCTTCATAAACAACAGTCAAAGGAGGAAAGGGAGGCAGGTGATCAATACCAGTGGATGACCCAGTCTCTATAGGAATGTTACTTATACATCAAAAATTCCTACTGAAGAAGAGAAAGCAAGTGCATAAGAGCTGTCTTTAGGAGGTTAAGAGACTCCTACCTTTGGCTAAGCATCAGTAAAAGCCTCGTAGAGGAACTTCTTTGTTTCTGGCACAAATAAATATTTATTATTGCACTGGGGAAAAAAATGTACTCTCACAAAGCCTAACTATTTTAATAAAAAATTTAATATGTTTGTTTCTTCCAGACAGGAGATAAAAAGCTGTCAGAGAAATAATGGTTTAAATTACAGGGAGATGTTTCCTTGCCTAATCTTTCTCTTTCTTCTTTCCCAAAAATCCACGTGGCATGCTCAGAAATTTTATTTTTAGTAAGAAATGTCAAGGAAACACTTTATGGTAAGTGGCTGCTCTCTATTAATTCTTTCATTATTAAACGTGGGAACATTAATTACCATTAATCGTTATGGCTCTAGTATAGATTTCCCACAATAAATTCTTTAAACATATATACAAACCCTATAATCTAATCAAATAATTTTCTTCTACCTATTTGGAAGGGAGAAAACAGCAAGATTATTACTGCTATTTCTATTTTTTTTTAATTCTGAGGTGGAGAAACTGGCAATGGGACCTCTGTAAGAACAGAGAAAAAAAACCAATAGCTATTCCTACAGAAAGTGTATGTGCTACTCAATAATAATCATGCCTTAAAGGAGGTAAATATCTCTTTTTATACCTTAAAAATGTACAGAAATTCAGTAAGAAAGAGATTTATGCAGCTCTAAGTCATGGAGGAAATATATTGCTCTGCAAAAGCAAAGTTAATAATCAAACTTTGTTTTTCCTTGAGAAAATAAAAAGCAATACCTAAATTAATTCTGCAGCAATTAGCAGGGTGCTTCCTAATGCAGCTGTGATACAGCCCAAATTTCCAGCGCTGACAACAAAAGTTCACACTGAGTGACATAAACATGAGTTTATCGAGAGGAAGAAGAAGAAGAAATGTAAAGTCCCATATACTGGTTGCTGCTGTCAAGGTGGTCACGGGTGCTCGTGCTCTGCTGTTTTTCACAGGGCAACACTGGGCTGCTGAAGCCTTTTTAAAGCTGCCATCACCAGATTCCCTGATTTCCATACTGGCAGGTGCATTCTTTAACCCACAGCGGGTAATTCTGCACAGTAACGTTGTCATTACCCCTCGGAAGCCCTAATTTGAATAAACATGATGAATGAATACGCTGCACTTCTCAGAACAAACGAGCTGCAAGCTCCATCTTAAGCACGGAAGCCACCGCGTGACTGATTAAGTATGGATGATGCTTGCCAAATCTCACTTTCACTTTTAAACTTATAATTGTTCTCAGAATGGAGTTTCCATAATGAACGGTTAAAACCATTTACCTCAAATATTGACTTACAACAAGAAGCTTTACATTAATATGTGTCTTAGCCACTTTGGGCCTTTAGTCAAGGTCCGTGCAGGCAGAGGAGAATGACTCCGTGAGGATTCCCTTCACTGTGACAAGATCCACAGATTGCACTTCAAATTCCAGAGCCATTCCTCCAGAATCCAGCAGCTAAATAATGCAGCCACGTTCCAGCAGCTCCTCGGGTCCTCTCCCCTCACCTCATGTTAAACTCTTTAGGAGATCCTTGCACAAGTTTAAGAAACAGGTTTTAATGTCTCCACTCGTGCCTTTCCCGGCTCCAGACAGCTCCCACTGCTTCTGCCTCTACGCTTCAGCTTTTCTGCAGCTTCTGGTCTCCTCCACAAATTTCCTTTTGTTCCCTAGGACTCTGGTGTCCTTTCAGTCTCCTTTCAAGGCATTCTGGACACACAATTGTTTAATATAAAACTCAGCCTTCTAAGAAAAGATAGCCAAACATTACTTCTTTCTTTCTTTTTTTTCTCTTCCAGAAACTCCCTGAACTGACATAACACTTCACAGCTGGGTCAATTCCTATATCATATCCTATTTCCTCTCCTAAATCTGTTGCCTTTACAGACTACAAACCTCTACTTCCAGCAAGCGGCTCAAAAGTACTTGTATTTAGGTAACCTGCAGCAGAGGCAGCTGCTGTGCTGTTCCAGGGGTTCTAGACCCGTCTATCCGTGAGATGCATGGATGTTCCCACACTTTCCCTAATGAAACCCTCTAGAGGGGAAATAATGAGGGTAATCCCAGGCTATATAAATTCCTTACTGATGGAAATATATTCAAGAAGAATAGCTACTCCAGTAGTTCCCAGAGATGCACAGAAGCTTTGTGGAGAACACTGACAGAGATGCAGCTTGCAATCCTTTTGGACACTGGAACAGGCTGCCCGGGACAGGGGTGGAGCCCCCATCCCTGGAGGGATCTAAAAGCCGAGTGGATGTGGCACTGGTGACATGGGTCAGTGGTGGCCTTGGCAGTGCTGGGGCAATGGTTGGAGCCGATGACCTTAGAGGGCTTTTCCAACCTCAATATAACAATAAACCCCACGATTTGCCAAAACATTGCTGGGAAAACCTGACTTCCCATCTGCTCGGTAGAGAAATCACACCAAAGCCCCTCCAGCAACGTGCTAGAGCGCGGATCTAAAAAGGCAGGAATGTGAAAACCTCCTTTTCACCCCTTCCATCCACCAGCAGAACTGAGGGTAACCTACTTTCCCCCCAGGAGTCCCTGTGCTTGCAAGGAGCACAGGCGCAACGCCACGGAGCGCGCAGCGCTACCTCACACGCGTTAGTCGATAACGTTTCAGCACCCAAGTACCCGGCATCCCACGGCTTTCCCTCCTCCCAGGATGTCACCGAGTTATTGACATTGACAGAACCAGGTTAACAGAGACTAAAAGAACACTACAAATTCCTGCCCCCGGCACGAGGGATTGAATAATTGCTTTTTCCCCTTTCTGCCTTTTTATTTTTTTTCCTGGTGTAAAAGTTCTCAAGCTCTGGACAACAACAGGTTGCAATGCAGGTTGTTGCTCGCCGTGGTGAAAATGTGCTTTACGTTTCACACCCTGGCCAGGTTGCCTGGACCTATCTCAAAATGAATCAGTAAAGAGGCAAATTCTGAGACAGAATTTTCTTCAGCTGTATAAACCCCAGCATTTTTAGAAAAAAATAATCTGTGATCACATAGCACACCTGTGTGATAAGAAAAAAAATCTAACTTTTGAAAAGAAATACAGAGTTTTCCTTAATTTATCAATTTATCTCAATTTATGCCACAGATACTGAGAACTACCCTTATCCCAATATTATTCAAACATATCCTGAAAAAAAAAAAAAGGACTGTAATATTTTCCAGTCTTTCATTTTTAGTAATTTTTAGTAATTTTATTCAAATCTGTTTCACTAGATTATGGTCATTTTCTGTGGGGAAAAAATAAAATAAAAAAGAAAATAAAAGTGAAAACTCCAACCATTTTCAGCTTCTGCTGTAGAAGAGACAAAATGCCTGTGACTTAGAGAACCTGTCACAAGCTGTAAGCATAAACAGCACAGTTTTATATCTTCGAGAATAACTTCAAATACACAGAACAGCCCCCTGGTTTTAATCTTATTTTTTCCCTTAATAATTGACCTACATAAGCAACCAAATCCTTGGTACACTTTAGTGGCATAATTTAAATTTCTCTTACGTGTACTGTGGAGTTGTCACTGAGGTCCCTAACCAATCATTATGGAAGACTGAGGGCTGGAGNGGAGAAGAAAAGAGAAAAAAAAAAACCAAAAGAAAAAAAGAAAAACCCTCTAGAAATGAACAACCTGGTGGAGGTTTCAATCCATTAGCAGCATTGAGCTTGCCAGTTCTGTACTGCAGCATTTGACAAGGCTCTGAGCCAGAGATTAAGGCACGTCTCCTGAGGAAGGAAAAGAACAGGAGCTTCCACACTTCATTAAGGATATGTTTTATTTGCAAACTGCCAACCCACAGAGTGGCACTGACTTTTGGGTCATGGAAAAGGTTGCAGTTGTGCACTTGAGCCGTGCCAAGCTGAGTTGGATAATACTCTTAAAAAAGCAAATCAAAGAAAAATGATAAGAAAAACAGGGAAATCCACGATTGCAAACCACCTAAAATAGGACTTGAAATGTAACTTGTGCTCCAGTCAGGATTTTCCTCCTCAAAAATCGTGCTAAAGCAGGACAAGAGCCCAAAACAACAGGGAACAGTTAACTACAAAATGCATATTCATGCTGTATTTTTTCTTATAATTTAAACACACATTCTCGGATTTATTTCACATTGATTGCTTTAAAAAATGTTAATATCCCTATAGAATCGAGCCTTATCTCTATTTGATCCTTTGCCAAAGACTGTACTAACATTCCACAACTGTACACGGGTTTTTTTGCTATGCTATTGTTGTTTTTTCCTGGCTTGTTTTACAAAATCCAAATAGAAATACTTAGCTTGTACAGTTCAGAACATAAATCATAAATCACTTGTCATAAAGGGCCAATTCTTGGAGTTTTTGTTTGTTGTTTGCACTGGCAATTTCCCAATCATTTTCACAAGGAGCAACATTTGAATAAAGACTTGGTTGCCAGTAAAGGTAAATTTTCTCTATTCCAGGAAAAAGAGCTTTAACAATAATATTCTGGGTTAGTTTCCAGATTCTCTACACTGACCTCAACAGGGTGGTTTGCAATGAGAGGTGTTCAATGGCTGAAGGTAAGAAAAAAGAGCACCCGTGGGACCGTCACTGGGAAGCTTGCCTAAGAAGAGGTAAATCATACTGCTGGCGTATCCGTGACCTATTTCCTTGGATTTGGGAAGTGCCAGCAGTGATCACCAACGAAGCTGTGAGTTGCTCTGCCTGTGCACCCACCTGGTACAGCTGTGAACACCACCACAGCCGCTGAGGGGAAGGTGTAGATCTACCAAGATCGAAGCTTATGGCTCTGTCTGGTTTTCAGTGCCTGAAGAAACCAAAGCAATTAATTTTCTTTTTAGTCTGTAGATGAAAGAAGACCATTTATGGACAGAAATTGCTTCTGCTGCGTGTCCTTCAATGCTTAAGGAAATGTGAATTTGATAACCTATTGCTGCACAGAACAGTAGGAATTTTTAAAGTACTTCAAGCTCAATCACCTCGGTAGAATTCATACATTTTTTCCCTTTTTTTTTAAATGAATGCTGATCTCAGGGTATTTTCATTTCACATGTCTGCACGTGGGTGTACCAGCCACAGCTGACTGGTGGTTCTCCCCCGATGAACTTCTTGATCTTCTCCATTTCACCACCTTTAATGATATTTTCAGCTAGAACTGGTAATTTCTGTGTAGCCCAAAATGTCAAGATGTCATGGGAGCCAAAACTGGCAGCAAAGGTGGCACCCTGGCTCAGCCCAGGCAAAGGCTTTGGGAAGCATCTTCAATAAGATCAATGGAATATTTGCTTTGCCTCTTTTCTCTGTTAGTCATGCAGAGAAGGGAAGGTCAACAGCTGCAAAGATATTGGTCCTTTTTGGTATTGTCCTTTCAGGATAACCAAATTTGTAACCTTTGGGGAACAGTTAATTTATTTGTAAAGCTGAGATCAATAAAATCATCAGCCAAGACAAAATGTTCATCCAGAGTAGAATCATGGCATCTCCTTGGTCTGACGAGTTGAGAGAGAACCAGTGATTGGGGAAAAATACCAAAAGCTTACAAGAGAGAACTTTTGAACTGTTGGCCAATTTTGCTTTGTTCCTATAAATTTCCTTCACTTGCCATGTTCCTCTTGCATGAAAAGAAAGAGAAGAAACAACTAACAACGAAAACACCAAACCTATAACCATTAGTTAGCTCTGTGGTGAGGTGTTTGTCTGCCAGCCTGAGGTCAGAAGCAGAGCTGGGATCCCAAGAACGAGGCTTTGTATTATAGCATTGTATTTTTGATGCGGTAGTTGAGAGTCAATTACTGTTTCCATTATAAACCCTGTTTTCCAAGGGTTTATACCTCAACCATTTTCGTTTTCATCATGCTGAACTTGGCGTAAGAGCATTATGGGTTCACAATTTTTAAATAGACCAAATGAGGTTGGCCCATTTTTAGATACAGAGCAGTCAGAAACTGTTTGTCAGTTGGTTTTGATTTTTATTCTTTGAATTTTAGAAACTAAACTATAGTTTCACTTTTAAAACTACATTACTTCAGAGAATTAGTCTCTGTGGCTGGGTCTGATACCTCTCAGCACTTCTAAGAAAAATTTAATTGCATTTTTTTGTAAATAAAAAAGCCTGTTGACAAAATTCTCCCTTTAAGAGCTGATTTTCTCTGTGTAATTTCAGATGCTGAGGCTCCCAAGCCATATGGCCCTACAGAGGCTGGAGCACATCAAGCCACTTTTACAGCTCAGAGGTGGATTTTAGCCGAGTAACTTACCTCATTTTGGAAAACTGGGGGCAATGCATCAATTCACAGGTCAACATCTCCAGTCATAATCTTTCCGGTGACTTCAGAAAGCTTTGGACCTGAGAGACCTGGAGGAACTGGCTCACTGTTTCCCCCACCAGTGACTCAAGGTTGACTGTGCAACGTGGGGCAGAGGGAGGGCTGTCTCCTGGGCCAGGTGAAACCCAGAGCAGAGTGTACCCTTGATAAAGACCGAAATCCAGATGGCCACTGGCTGCTGAGCCCTCCATCTGGGGCTGCGTGTCACTCGGTAATTGCACACAGCAGATGCTAATTGCTTAAAAGCTCCTTCAGCTTAGAAAACTCACTTTGCCAAGGCCACAACGAATATTTTTCTTTGACTTCAATTTCCATGCATTCCTTCCACCTGAATTTCCTGCATTTTTTTCTATTAATTGAAGATAGCTGGAATCACAGGGCGATGACACAAAAGTTTCACAATTTGGCTGTAGCACTGTTGGACTGACTCACATTCATCTCAGCCCTGTGAATGCCTGTTTCTGGAGAAAAGGTTTGTTTCCTCTGAAGTAGAAAGAACTCAAAGTTCATTTTTACTAGAGAAGTTTCTGGTATTTTTCCCCAACAGAACTGCTCTATAGTCTAAAAGAAAAGCAGAGTTTGCTCTCTATGAGCCAGGTCTCTACTTTTAAGGTGGCCAGTAAAATCTTTAACTTCTAAAACACAATTCCACCTAATTTTTTTTTTTTACAAATCGTTCTTAGAGTACACCAGTAAGATCCACAAGTTGGACCATACTAATTTTCTTCGCTGGGAAAATGAGTCACAGCAAAGTTGTGACTCACCCAGAACCACACAGAGGATCAAGGTCAGAGACAGGAGGAGAACAAACATTCCAATTCCCAGTACTGTGGGTTGCTTTCCCAACACAGAAACTGAGCAGAAAGCGATTAGCTTCTAATTCAAACTTTGCTGTCGGCAATCGATTCCAATAAGTTTTAGGACGAACCCCTATTTCTCACTCATTCTGGAGGAAGTCACCCGATTTTGTCACCTGTCCTTACATCCCCCGTCACAGCAAGGTGAGGCATCAAACCAGTAGACAACACCAAGCCTCACCACCAGTGCAGTTTACACCATATTGTCAGGTCAGTCCCATTTTTCCCGCGTGTAATTGACGGGATGGAATTTCAGGGGTGGAACGCAGAGTTTTGGGCTGCCACCTTCCCTTTCACCGCCTGTGTGCGATCACCATGGGCTGTACGTGCAGAGATTGCTTGCCCAGATCATGTTTTTGTGAACACTGACAAGAACAACTTTCTTGAAAGCTATCAAAGGCATCCTCATTATCCTTTATGGGCTGTGCAGAAAATGTCTCCACTATTAGACATTTAACTGGAGTGCAGCAGAATGATTTTGCTGGCCCCCTCCAGTTCTTCGGGTAAAAGCTCTGTTCATAATCAGTTTCTGCTTTTTTTAATGATCCTCAAGAGGTCCCTTCTGGTACACTTCAGTTCCCTTTCTAGTGTCCCATTGATTTTACAGACTTTAGGAACTTGCTCTTAACCTTCTGCTTTTTCCCTGGATCACTGCTGAATGATTAGGCACTACACAGCCTTTTGTTACCCAGTGCACTGAGAGTGATATCTGGAGAATTAAAACACCAGTTACAATAACATTTGCTGGGGAAAGAGACTGTTCTTCTCTCAGGGCTATTGACCCCATTTATGTGCATGATTTTCTAAGAGGACAAGAATGACTTCAGACTCAGGGAAAAAAATACAGGACGATCTGATTGAGCACGAGATTGAAATCCACTCAAGAGCCTATGCTCATACTGTGACTTTTAGCAGCAGAAGTGGAAGCATTTAGTGTAGGGAAGGGTAGGCCAGAGCCTGGAATATGGTGGGCAGTGTGCAAGAATAAAAAATAGAGATTAAAGAAAAGGATTTTAAAGGATTTTCCAACTAAAGTGTTTCCAGTTATCTGATTTGATTCACATGGAGCCACAGCAGTGCCAAAAATGCATGCTTGTTGGGTTTTTTTGAAGTTGGAGAAGTTTGAGAATTACTTCTTAAGACATGCCAGGTAAATTCAAAGAGAGGGATGCTTGGTGCAAGGACATCCTCCTAACCACAGAATAGCAGTGCCACAGGCTGTGATTAAATGTGCTGTTCCTCCCAGAGACTCTGATCCTTCTCAGATGCTCTCATTCCACCCGAATCCTGGTGCAGGAATCATAGAATGGTTTGGGTTGGACGGGACCTTAAAATCATCTGGTTCCAACCCCCCGCCCTCACCACGGGCAGCGACTTTCCCTGTGCAATTTTAGGACTCTTTTCCTTTGCCATGTCCTCCCCAAATACCACATCAAACTTTTTCAAGGTAGATCAGTTCCTTGAAAAAGATAAAGGACCGAGCTCTGGTATCATCCTGCAAACTTTCCCAACCCACCCCCCCCTTTATTTTCCCAGGAGGGTCAAGTTCAGGGAACTCCATTTGCATCCACAGGTTTGAAGCAGCGTGCGGAGCCGGCTGCAGCCCAATTACCGCCCGCCCTCGGCTGCTGCTGCCTGGCTCAAAGATGCTGGGGGGGCAGGAGGGGGACAAAAAAAAACACCCAAGCCTAAAACCAGAGAAAGAAATCGCATCGCTGTTGTGGTTGTTGAGATGCCAGCTGAAAAGGAATCATTATAAAGGGGCTGATACTTTCGGGGGGAGACAGAGGACTCACCCGAATGATCCCAGTTAAGGGCCTTAGCAGAGAGGCGGCTTTCACGGCTCTTTGGAACTGGTGAGCCTCCCTGCTTGGCTGGGTTTGAATTGTGTGTTACTGCAGTAACATTTCACAAATAGGGACACCCCTCCTCTTAAAAACTGTTTGCTCCCGAAATAGCAACACAATTTAGCAATATTTTGCATCAAGACAATTACATTGTAGTATTATTGTAGTCTTAGTACCTCATTAAAACAAAAAAATGTTAAATCCTTGTTTTGTTGAACACAAGAGATGAATAGTAAATATTGATTTAGAATGAATGCAAACATTTCCCTAGGAGTGGATAATTACAGCCTTTCTATGCAAAACACTTATATTTGAAGAAGCACTTCACTTACTTTGCCATGTGGTATACATTCTTTAGTACATTTTAAATTATACGTTGTCCTGGACAGTGTCTGCTCTATAATTTCTTGTGTCTCTACACCAGAGTCAGTATGTAATTTTAAACTGCAAACTTTCTGCCAACGAGAAGGGGAGAACAAGCTTAACTCTTTCCCTTAGCTGGGCTCAGGAATCGATTCAGACTGCACACGGAGTCCTACGACCAGCAAGCTCAGGGCTCGAGCAGCAAGGAACGAGTTTGGAGTAGCTGGAATTTAACAAAGATGCTGCTCCCAGCAGTCCTCGTTTTCACACGGCATTTTCTGATTACGTCCGAGGCTCCATGTGCTCCGGTTTCCAGCCAGATCACAAGGAGTCCAAAAGTTTGAACAAAAAACTCGACTTCCAGAGAATTCACAAATGAACGGAACATGTGAAAAAGAGCGCTGGGGTTGAGCACATTTGAGCGTGTATCTGAAGGAAATAATTTATTCTACATTTTTTGGCATTCAGATGGGCAGTTCCTTTGTAGGCTGACATGGGAGAGACTCGGCTCTTTCCAAGGAGGATCAAGCATCCCTATGGTGCTTCATGAAAGTAGGGGACAGATTTTATACTCCAAACCCTATAGCCCTTGTCAGCCATTTTAAACTGTGTACATTTATTAGGCTGAAAAACTGCAATATAAATTCATAATCAGGCAACATGAATGTGAACACAATATGCCCCTGTAGTAACTTGAGAGATTAATCCAAATGAGTTATGAATTTTGTTATCTTAAATAACCACAAGCACCCTCACTGCATGCATTTTATGGGCCAAGTTTTCCAAACCTGGGACCTTGCACCTAAATGACTCTATTTTCATAAATATTCACGCCCTCATCTCCCCATCCCAAAACAGAGAAAAGCTTAAATGGATATTTAAACTCATCCTAGTTTAAGCAGCATTTAAAGACACACTTAGAGCCCCTTGACACATCATGCAAGGAGAGGGTTCTGTGTGTCGCTGGATGCAGAAACTGTAGGCCCCACGGAAGATTAGAGACTGTGGTTAATTCGTTGCAGTAATGAGCAGAGCAATGGTACTCAAAGGAAGAGCAAACAGGCGTTGAAAGCGATTCCAGACATTGACCACAAATTGCATCGACTAACCCAGCACTGGGTAAAGCACAGCCCTGGCAGGAGGCTCTTACATGTGCCATATACTCTGATATCTCCAACTTCTTCAGTAAAACTTACAAAGCGGCCTGTAGCTACAGGACAAGCAAAAACGGCCTCAGGCTGTGCCAGGGGAGGTCCAGGTTGGATATTGGGAAGAATTTCTTCACTGAAAGGGTGGTCAAGCTGCCCAGGAGGTGGTGGACTCACCATCCCTGGGGGTGTCCAAGGAATGACTGGACGTGGCACTCAGCGCTCTGGTTTAATTGATGAGGTGGAGATCAGTCGCAGGTTGGATTTGGTGATCCTGGTGGTCTTTTCCAACCTTAATGATTTTATGTTCTATGACTCTACAGGTCTTACATCCACACATGTACACTGATACACTCATGCTTGCTCACAAAGCACATCCCAGTGTTACTCCTGCTGGATTTTTAGCCAGGAAACTCATTGGGTATCTACTACTGTACAAAAGATTGAAATACAGGTTTAAGGAAATACTGTTGTATTAGGGGAGAGGTGGAGGGAAAGGAAAGAAACTAGATAAATTTGAAATAAAATAGATTTTACTGTTTCAAAATAATTCCCTGGACAAGGGAGAAGGGGAGAATGAAGAAAAAAAAAAAGAGTATAAAAATACAGCAAGTTCGTACTGAAACAGAAAAAGATTGCCGGGAAAAACAATGAAATGCTGATGCCCCTTATTTTCTCCAAGATCCTCCTCATGAGCCTCACACTTCACCCACCACCAAACCCTTTCCACGCCGTGGTTTTATCCGGCAGCTGGTCATAAGGAGATACATTTCCCTAACGTGTGCTTCCTTAGGCACAGCTTTGTACTTCCCGAGAAGATTAGCAGAGCATTAAGGCAAGAGACTTCAATCCTGTGGGCAAAGTTATGTGTCTACAAGGAAAATATTCAACCTCCCCACTTGGCACCTACCCCTGTGCTATTTGGAGGCAGCCCCATCTCCACAGCAGCACCCAGGATAGTCCTGCTCAGAGCGACTGAAGAAACCTTCCACTGGAATTTACTGGCTTTGAAATTACTTCTTCCCTTTGCCCCCTATTCCAAGGATTTGCATAACCACAGGGGAAAAGACGACACGAGATAAAAATAAATGCGGCCGCTGCGGATCCAAAATCAAGGGGAAAGTGTCAGGGCAGTGTTTTGCTTTGGGTTTTAGTGGAGACAAAATAACTGAAACTACTAGGAAAGATAACGTATGACTAAGAAAATTCCCTGAGCAATCAGAGGATGTGTTTTCAGCTTTTTTACATTCTAGTTTTATTTTCTCACAGCAATGAAATAGGATGAGATTGGAGTCCCATGACCAAGCTGGCGCAAACCACGCACCCTACCTGGATAATCACGGACTGTAAATCATCATTTTATAAGAATTTAACTTTTCAGCTTCCAACATAATCAAACGTAGTGGTGAGGGGGCCACTAATCATGACAAAAAATATACTTCAGCTTCTTTCTTGAAGTGCCAACTCCAATAAGTTCTCCGAGTGAAATTAAATGCATGCTCTTATTCCAAACCACAGTTTCCCCCTGGGATGGCCCGATCTCAAGTGGGGGCTGAAAGGCCAGTTGTACCACAGCCCAGGGTTACACCCATTTCTGCAGTTTTTTTTAACTACTGCATGTAGTATAAATTGTATCCCAGCCCACTCAGTGACTGTGCTTTCCAGCATCGGTAATAAAAAAAGATGTCTTCATAGTTTCCACATTCCAGCACTAACGAGTGGGCCAGTCCATATCTTCCCTCGGTTTCTCACAGTTTTGTGTTTGTTTGCTTTAAAGGCTTCTCTGCAAAGCTAAGGGCAGGAAAGAAAGAAGGATCTGGTGTGTGGCGTAAGTGACGGTTGGCGCCGAGTCTGAGAACAGTAACAAAGAGTCATTTTAGAGTAGAAATTAAAGTGGAAAAGACCCATTAGTCCATGTGCTCCGCGTCCCTGCCAACGCGAGGGTGCTCCACGGAGTGATGCTTTTCCGCAGGCTCAGCACCGAGCTCCCTGCTCCTGCCACCAACGCCGAAATCACATTTGAGTGCAAAACGCAGCCCTCGACAACCCAAACCCTCAAAGAGGGTGTTCCACCTCCTGAAGCCTCCCAGACTGAGCATCTCCTTTCCAGTGCCACAGGGGGCCAGGAGGACCCTGCCCCGGCCAGTCCTCTAGCAAAGGAGCCGGTCGTGGTGTCGGCGTGCCAGCTGCTGCCCTGCCACCACACCGGCCAAAGCAAACACCACACCATGCAAATTTATAACAAAAAGTGGAGCAGAGGCCAAACACAATGCCCTCCTGGTGTGAGGAAGTGTGGAGACAAGACTTTTTACTTTTTTTTTTTCTCCCCCTTTTTCTTGGAAGGGAGGAAAAATGTTTCTTGGCTCTTCGCTGTGAAATACAACAGTGGCAAGGGAAAGGGAGCAAATCCAGGCACTGGCTTCTGCAGATATCGATCTCTGTGCACTCTGAAGGGGATTGTGACCTTTGTCAACCTCACCCCCAGCCAGAGAGTGGGGTCAGCAAGACTGTCTGAGATAGAAGTAGCCATTTTAGTCACTTTTTAACCTTGCAGTCCCTCACAGGGTATGAAATTCTGGAGATCATGCAGGTTCTGCAACACAGGGCAAGTGCTGCAGCAGGGTGGGCAAATTGGAAGGAAAGGGTGGAGTGGGGTCAAGTTTTTCCATCCCAGAGTTCCCAGATCACCTCCAGAAAGCTGATGGCATAGAGGAGAGTTAGCAAGGGTGAAGTCTTTTGCCTGTGGCATGAGTCAGATGTAGAGGCAAAAGAGAACAGTGGAAGCACAAATGGGCTCACATTATTGCAAAAAAACCAAAAAAACAAAAAAAAACAAAAAAAAAAAAGAAAAAAAAGGAGTAATTTTATGCTTTAACAATACTGGCACTCAGGAAAGATGCAGTTCTTGAAAGCTGTCATGTGTTTGGGACTCCAGTATTCCCCTCCAGACACATCCATCCTCCATTCACAGGACTCAAGGCCAACGCATTCAGGGCTAACTCGGCGCATTCCTGATCCCTGGGACCCGCTCTGCGTGTGCAGAAGAACTTCTCACAATGCAGGCAGTTGATCTGCACACACTGCAGGCTTTGTCCAGGACTTCTCCATGTCAGGCATCCAAACTGGAGCTGCTGAAGTCCGGAAACAACCCAGACAAACAGCGAAACACTATTTCTCTGTACGCAGAATATTTTTAAGCAGAATAAGGGCATTTCGATTATCCCGGCTGTGTAGGGGAGCAACCTTAAAAGACCACGACGAGAGTGTAAGCACTCAGCAGACAGGCCAGCCAGGGAACAAGCCTCTGTATCAAATGATAATTGTGGCTAGGAGAAGCAAATCCAAATTTCCTAAGCACAGGGAAGGCTCGCAGGACTGGTGGAGACGGCACTTACCATACGAAAGTGTTAACAAGCAGTGAAAGAACTGAAGCGCATCTAATTAAAAATGCATACCAAGGCATAAAGACAGAGTATAAGAGTAAACAAATGGCAGAGACCAGATTTGTTTGCAATAAATGAAGAGGAAAACACCACACAATGCAAACTCATCCAGCACAGAGGATACGGAGGGAGGCGGGCAGGGAAAGGCACCGCTCCGCAAAAACCTCCCAAAGTGAAGTACAAGGCTGGGGAAAAGCACGTGGCACATCCGAGCATGGATGAGAGGGACAAAGGGGTGGAACTGGTTCCAAGACACCGTCCTTGGTAGGAACATTTGCCATTTCCAAACAGGTACCAGCCTGCAATGTGGTTAGACCAAAAGATGCTGCCAAGCAGAGCTCCAGCTCAGCATACGAACAGGCCACCACGGGCCACCAAACAAAGCAAGGCCTTCTGGAAAAGAGTGAATTTTAATATTTTTGATGTAAAATACCTAGTGATAGGCAGGAGGATACTGAGTTGGGCCAGGAGGTTGGGGCTGTCCTGAAAGAGCCACTTCTGTTTTACTGGCTGGATGCACAAAGCTCGTTGCTATTTACATGAGTGGCACTACCCCATCTGCATTTGATTTTCAGAAATAAAAAGATCTTCAAATCTTAGAATGATTTTAGTCAGAAGGGACCTTAAAGCTCATCTGTTCCACCTCCTGCCATAGGCAGGGACACCTTCCACTGTCCCAGGTTGCTCCAAGTCCCATCCAACCCAGCTTTGGACACTTCCAGGGATCCAGGGGCAGCCACAGCTTCTCTGGGCACCCTGTGCCAAGGCTTCACCACCCTCACCGGGAAGATGTGCATTTAGAAGAGCTCTTGCATCCAGGAAATACTGACACTCTCCACTGCTGGTGTGTTCATCATTCCTGATTCTGAACATCCCTGGAAAACAAAGCCCAGACGCTCTGGCAAGACTTGCTATGTCACACCTTAACCGCAAGGACAACATGGGCTCTCCAGGGCCAGCAGGAACTCAGGCCCATTGGCAGCAGCTTGTCTTCCCTCACCCCAGTCACGAGGCCACCTTCCTTTCTTCAACAATTATCTTTCTTTTAGGTCTTGCAGCACTGAACAATGGTGATCACACCATTTCCCAGAAGCAGAGTTTGCTTGATTACTGCAGAGCACTGTCATCTGTTTGTTTTTTCAACACATGATAGGCCACTGCCTTCATCCCCTTGGGATTCCCAGCCAAGCGCAGTTCCCATCCAAATGGGGATAAAAGTTCAATTTTATTTCACGGTTTTGTCTTCCTTATAACAAATCTTTTCTGACAGTGTTTTCTGACTGCTAAACTGTTCCGTTTTGAGCGATTGATCTAAAACATCTGTCCTTGAGATTAAAAGCAACGTTGAAGGGATACTGCGACGCTATTCCAAAGGTGTGGAAGTTTTTGAACACCAAACTAGTAAGCGACAGGAGGAAACTTTTAGGAAAGCTCATGCACCTCACCACTTGGATTTTGCGGCGTGCATCTTTCCCCGGGAAGTTTTGCCAACTGCCACATAGTACAGGAAGTCGTGCTTCAAAATATTTAAGGTTGCATTTCTCACCATTTCCTTCTTATCTTTCACAAGACTCACATTTTAAAATGTCAGCCTACATATGGGAATGTTTAATCTCAAGGATGCTGATCCTTTGGGAAACTTTTTTAATCTTCTCCTAAAGTTGGGGGTTTTGTTGGTTTTTTTTCTTCCCCCTTTTCTTCTCTCTTCTCTTAATGGTTTGCTTCTGTTTAGGCTGTACCTTGTTTCTTAGCTGCTTTTAAAACCCCCAGCCTCAAGCTATTCTCCTCTTAAAGAGGACTTACATACACCTTTTGGAGTACAGTTGAAGGCGGAAATATTACATTCCCCTGATATTTTAGTTTTCCAAGAAATACAATAACATGAGAAAACAGCAAATTTAATTCAGAACATTTAAACTGTGGAAGTTTGTGTGCAATGGATGCACAGTGTTACTTCTGCAATGGGCCTGAATACCAATCCCAATGTTTGGCATTACATTTTTGTTTAAATTCCATTACTTCCGCTTGCCCATATTACCGCATTTATTTTTAGTGCGCGTGTTCCTTGCTGCCAATTTAAATTCATTTAATGTTAGGCCCACAACAGTTTTTCAATACCTTTCTGTTATTTGGCTGTATAATTAACTTTCCAAAATATGATTTATTTTAGTTGAGTTAAGTTTTGGCAAGAAAGCAGGGGGCACGGGGGGGTTCTTCAAGCACGAATTTACTACTGGCAACACTGCTATGAATGGCATGGAGACCAGCATCAGAAATCCACCTAATTCACAGAAAGGCCAAATCCACTGGGGATTAAGTGTAGCCCCTCTCCACCCTCCCCTTCCCTGTCCCCCTTGGCAACCCTCCATTTACCAGCTCAGACATGGAGCTGAGACTTATTCCTTGATTCAGAAAAAGGAGCTATTAGAAGGCAACACCAGTTCCGAGTGTGTTGGACTCCGTCCAGGCAAAATTTGTTCATTTCTTAATAATAACAACATCGCATCCTTCTAGGTCATTAATAAATAAAGGGTTTGGAGGGGCAATAAAAGGATTTTTCATTTTTCCTTTACTAAATGAAACTATTGCTATAAAGGCCCTACATAATTCACAGTAACCTGTGGTATCATAATAAACTGTGTTCTTTGGCCCCAAGCTCATACAGTGCTTAAGAATATGTTTAACTGAGAGAGTGAATGTGACTCCTATTTAGAAAAATAGATATTTCCCTGCCTTTCAGGAAGGACATACGTGCCAATATTTGGATATTTGGGCACCTGTGCACCTTGACTCTTGGAAACAACCACGGTGAGGTCAGTGACAACCAAAAGTACCAGATTCTGCATATTATAGGATGTTTTATGCAAAGCTTTCTTCAGAAATCTCCTAATCACATCAGGAGTGGACTTGGGATTTCTTCCCCCACAACACCAGTGGACCAAAAAGAGCAGCCATCCTTGACAAGTGTTTTAGACTTTCTCCTTCAGGTTCAAGGACCTGTCTGTGGGAATAGGAGCAGTCCTGGACACCAAACAAAAAGCCACAGTATCACACAAAAAAAACCCCCCATCAGCAGTTCCAAAAGCTATAAAGAAATAAATTCTATTTGCTATAATGAAACTGAAAAATTATATAATGAGGAATACATGTGTGTGTATATATACATATGTATATATAAATATATCCATATAGGCTAGGCACCAACACACACACATCCCACATACCAACACTGTCTCAAAGGTTGTCTCTAGAACAGACCTTTTTGGAATATATTGTTTTCTGGGAATAGTTTTCTATATCTTCTGATAGGGACCTTTAAAAACCATCTAGTCCAAACCCCCACCAACAAACAGGGGCATCTTCAACGAGACCATATTGCTCATAGCCCCATCCAACCTGACCAGGAACGTTGGTGGCCACCAGCTTCTCAGGACAACCTTCTTCACTGTTTTACCTCCTTTATTAAAAAACTTCTTCCTTATTTCCAAGCTAATCCAACTCTCTTTCAGTTTATCCCTTGTCCTATCACAACAGGCCCTGCTGAAAATTTGCCCCCATCTTTCTTACAGGAGAAAACATGCACAGTCTCGACCCTTTGGTGCCTGGCAGCCTGAGGATATGTTGGACACCATGTAGATCCCAGGGTGCCTGCTCTTCCTTCTGTTTCCTCCTGTGATGGAGCACTAATGAATGCAATCATGTATCTTTTGGGTTATTAATCTACACGCAGGAATGCAGTCCTGAACCTTCAGAAAAAGCCATCACGCTCATAGTTTTAAGATCTAGTATGACCCTGATGAGTCCTGCCTTGCATCCAGCTCGTCAGACCCTCCAGGAAGAGGTGAGGTTTCATGGTGACAGTGTGTCTGTGGAATGGGGTCGGCTGCAGCCCCTCTCAGTCTCACCTTTCCCGTGTGGAAAACAGGATGTCACTCAGTGATGTCTCACGCCTTTCCCCTGGTCAGACTGAGAAATGGGGACACTGCACATCCTCTTACACCACTCAGCTGCAAAACTGGTGTGGGGCTTTGAATAATTAACAGGAATGACCAGCCACGGCTGCTTACAGGAGTCATCAAGAGAGATTAGCTGGAAGCAAGTACTGATGCTCTTAAACTTCTTATGTCTACAGCTGGCCTTGTTTTTTTCCCCTGTTTCATTTAACACCAAATCCTCCAGGTGCTTACAGGGCAGAGCTGTACTGGGGGCTGGTTCCCGCTGCCACCCCAGAGCTCAGTCCTGTTCAGGGGCTGCCCCACTGCAGGTCTGCTCCCCACGTTGGCATAACTCCCCCAGCTCGATGGTATCAAATTCAAATTCCTTGGATTTTGTTTGTTGTGCCATAAAAAGAACATGGTAGCTGCAGTCCATCATGCTAAATCATTTTAGCACCTCCTTTACCCTACATAGACTTACAGTGCTGAGAGCACATTTGTATTTTTCTCCTGCTGCTTTGGATTTATACAAAAAAATGCCCCAATTTCCATTTATTTGTGACAGAATATTGCCTGTCTTCTTGTTTTATCTTTTCAGCTTAAGAAAAATAACATAGGACATGATCACCACTAACAAGACAGCACGTTCTATATAACTTCTCCTGCTGTGTTGTTTTATTTACCAGCTTTCAAATCCCTAACCTTCCTCTCTCCAACTTCCTTTTAAATGAAAGGATCCTCTTGTCTCTGTGAAGTTCTTATCATCTGCACTGGTTTGCCTGTTAAAGTTTCAGCATCCATTTAGTCAGTGATGGTTATTCTGCTTAATGACTCCTATACCCCTGTTAATACTCTTTTATCTGGCTCTAATATTTTAAGATCTTGTCTAATATTAATGCTAAATGCTAATATTAAAGATTTGCTACTAATATTTTAAGCTCTTGCTGGTAGCGTACTAATGTTTGGGGAGGTGCTTGGGAGTTCATTGTATTGGAAGGACCACTGGATAAATTTTAACAGCCTTTATGAATACTGCATAGAAATCTAGGCAAAATAGCTGGAATAGAGGGACAGGTTTTAGCAATTTATTTATGGAGTATCCTGCCAGCAATGAGCTCAGAATCAGGTTGAAAATGTACGTGTGTGTGGGCATGTGAGTGTGCCTCTCTCTGCATCTCTCCGACAAACCAGAGCGCGGAAAAATAACCCCAGCGTGAGTCAGAGGCTGGGGACACCTGCAGCCTCTCCTCCATCGGGTTACAGCCAGTGCTGCCACTCCAGCTGATGCCACAGGGACAGGAAAGGAGGTGGCTCCTGTTCCTCAGGAATCCCAGCCCTGAGTTACAATTCCTTCAGTATTGCTACATCACCAGTTTTTCCTATATACCTACAGACAGCCACGTTTATCTCGTGGCAATAGAACATCCTGAAGATTTACAGAGGAGTAGGAAAAATTTTTAAAAGAAAAAATTGTATCAGAACCGCCCATATTTCAGTATCAGTTTATTAACACGAACCTCTGCCACATGCAAAGGGAGAACAGCATCCACTCTGCCTCTGAAGAACAACCTCCTCCACTAAAAATAAAATACAGTGCAGCGTTTATTTCACCACGGTTTAAGAGTTAATGAAAGATTTGCACCTGTACAGCTGTTGCAGACTGAAACGGGCTTGTGGAGCGAATGTGTTTTCTGGTTGAGACAGTTGTAAATGCCTTGAGTAAAAACACTGAGGACTGCTAATGGATAGGTTTATTTTAAAGCATGCCATCTGCTATCAATCATAGAGAAGTATAGGAAGCAAGTTTGGCTGTGCTCCCTCCTTGTGAGCCTGATAAAGATAGGGCTGTGGTACTCTGGAACATTTAGTACTCGAGAGAATAAAACATCAAACCTACTCAGCAGCTCCACTAACAATAATAAAAATGCCTCTGCCTAAAGGTGACATTCTGAATTTACGATTATTTGTGTCTATAAAGTGTATTCTTTGGCTCCTGACTCATTCTGACTGTCTCACTACAAGAACAATACATTAAGCCTGCCTGAAGTAAATGGAAATCCTACCCTTTTATTAAACCAGCAGCCAGTACCTGAGATGTTCGAATGCCCTGTAGGACCCAAAGAAGGTTTTCTGCTCTGAGTGTTAATTCTTTTGGTAGGATTAAAGTCAACTGCAGAGAAAATGCTTATTTTGTGCACGCGGAACTAAACCCTTCTCCAGGTAAGTGTAGTTTTAAAGGAACAAGAATAAAAACAAGAAAACCCAAGGCAGATGATGAATATGCAAATACTCCAAGCAAAGGCTGCAAAAACTGCAATTTACCCCGATAGCTCATATTTTATGCTACTTAGCATTTGAGACAGGAAAAGCTTACCCTGTAAGCACCTGCCCAGGAAAACCATGCACAAAATTCCCAAAAGGTGTGTGCCAATCTTCCTTCTTAGTGCTGAACTTCACATCTGCTGAGATTTTTCAGAACTGAATCCAGGGATTTTTTAAATAGAATTTTTTTTCCCCCTACACTGCATTTTCCCCAGAAAAAGGCAGTTGGAAGACGTGGAGCTACTTCCCCGAGATACACGAGCATTTGGTTAACTTCAGAGGTATGAATCACTCCCCTGGCTAACACCACATCCCTCTTCTCTCACTCACACTCTGGTACCCCACTGATCAGGGGCTCTTGAGCCTGCCTGCTTAAAAATAATTAAATATATAACGCTTCCTGGCAAATTCACCAGATACAAAAAACTCTCAGCAATGAAGCACACCGGATCCGATTGCATTAGGCTCCCATCTCCTATCTGCAGCTTAACAAAATTCCCTTGCAAGCCTGCTGCTGATGGAAAGCATTGCTGTGGAAGCTTGGGGAAAACCCACCTGGTGATCAAGCTCATGAGCCTAATTAAAGTTAATAGAGAAATTAAAAGTGGGAAAAAAAAATTAGAACAGCAGCACGGAAAGAAAAAAAAAAGAGTGAGCACTAGGAATAGAAAAAAGATAAAAAGCAATGGGAAAAGTGAGCTTTCCTTTGAAGTCTGCTCTGGAAAGTGACGGTGTTTCTTTCAAAGCCCCCCACACCCTGAATTCTTTAAACAGTGGGCCATAGGTCCAAGCAGAAAAACAGAAAGCTGAGGTTTAGACTCATAAAGTTCACAATATTAAATCAAGGCTGATTTTGTGCTGTGCTCACCATTTTGGTCCTCAAGAGCATCACTGTCTCTAAAGTCCATGGTCAAATGACCACTGGTTTCAAAGGATATCTTTAATCCCCTTGTCTGAGAAGCAAAAAAACTGAGAAATAAGTTTCTAGGGGAGGACAAAACTACAACATACTTGGAATGAGTAAGATGAGAGATTATGAAAAACAATTAGGAGAATATAGACACAGAGGAAAACCACAAAGATAGAGAAGATGGTTCTACGGGGAAGTGCATAAGCTCTCAGCATTTTGGGAGCAGTCTGCATGGTCACCTGGCTGCAGAAACACAGAAATGCCAGAAACAATGCAGGAATATAGGAAGGCAAAGCTCAAGTAACAGGAAAAGCAGGAAAACAGGCAGTTATCAAGACTTACACACTCAGCAATAGCTGGGAAAAAACTCCCTGGAGGTACTGCTCACCTCTAGGTAAGGACTTCCAAGTAACTCGCTCTCAAGAGCAACACCCCAGCTCATAAGGAAATAAACATCAATGACCATCTCTCATTACTGAGCTCTGTACCAAAATGAGTCTGTTCCATGCTCCAAGAAGAGGGACAGTAAATCACACCAGGGCATGTCATAACACCGAGGTCACAGACCAGTCACAACCATTAAAACCTCCAGCAAAAAAAGTTCACCAAAACTCCAGTGAGCAAAAAATTGTAACAGCAATGAAACTTTGACAGAGATGTAGCTGTTTCTCAAAAAATGTCATTGCCGGGATTTGAAGTCTGGGATGAGGGGTTGGGACAGCCAGATGAAAGAGAGAGGAAGCCAATCCAGACTCACCCATAGCCTGATGGTTACGCGCCAGGGATGGCGGGAAGTCCAGGTCCGAATCCCTACTCTGAAGACACTCCCAACATTGCCGACAGCATCCAGAAGGAAAAATGTGCTCCAGAGCCTTACTCCACGACATTTTGCAGGGAAAAAACCGAATAATTCCCAAGGTTTTCTCTTCTCTTCTCTTCTCTCTCCTGAGAAATGGAAACAAATTAAAAGGCTTGAAAATTTTCATGGCACGGGCTCTTTTCCGCGGCCAGCCCTAACCCCACGCTGCCCAGAGGTTCACAGGCACGCTGCTCCTGCCAGAGCTCGTATGGTGAACTCCCCATCTTTTGCACAAACTTAACAGGATCATTTTAGACTCATACAGAACATTTTCCCGTGAAAGCTCGCAGGCTCAGAGCAGCTTGCCACCAGAGTTCAAGTCCCTGGCACACAGTTCATTGCAGTTCTAATGAGAAAGCACAATGATTGGGCCTGCGTTGCTAAGATTAGACATTAGTGGCCGTATCAAGAAGAGAAATACCTGCAGATTAGCAGAGCAATTTGCTGCTCTAAATCTGAACCTTCTAATCTCTCTTTTTTTTTTTTTTAAAGTAAGTAGCAGCCCATGAATATGGGAACAGAATTAAAACTGCATTTACTAAGTGATTTCTAAAATACTTCAGCATGTGTTTTAGAAAACTGACAAGTCATTAAAATATAGTTAATAAACATTATTCAGAACTCGTTGCTTTAGATTAACACTGCTTTAAAATCACAGACACTGATTGGTTCAGTGCATGGCTGCAAGAGGAGCTCCGGCTGGTGTCCATGCCCTCTGGAAGGAAACATGATGGGCAACTTGGAGTCTACCTTGCGTTTGTCTTTTCTAACTGCAAAAATATTGCAGAAATATTTGCAAAACACTTGAAAACTTGGCATCCTTGCCAGGGAGGGCATGCACAGACACTGGAATCACAGGTAAAAACCATGGAAAGATTGAAAGGTGGTAACAGACTGAGATAGTTGGAGGTGTTCCGCCTGGAGAAGAGAAGGTTTTGGGGCTCCCAAAACTTAAGGGGCTCCAGGAGAGCTGGAGAGGGACTTGGGACAAGGGAGAATGGCTCTAAGGTGAAGAAGAGTAGATTTAGATTAGACTTTAGGAGGAAATTCTTCCCTGTTAGGGTGGGGAGGCCCTGGCGCAGGTCGCCCAGAGCAGCTGTGGCTGCTCCATCCTGGGAAGTGTCCAAGGCCAGGCTGGACAGGGCTTGGAGCACCCTGGGATAATGGAAGGTGTCCCTGGCAGGGAGGCTGGAATATGATGAACTTTAAGGTCCCTTCCAACCCCAAAGCATTCCATGATTCTAAGAGAACCAAAATAGGAACAGAGGTAGCAGCACTGTTTTTAGTGACCAATTCAAAGGAACCTGAAATCATGATCCATTTTTGATCAAACGTAGGTGAGAACCATCATGCACAGCTTTCACTGATGACAACTTTTTAAAATTTATTGTGTGACTGTCAAGAAATTTTCCCTTTTAGAATCTCTGCCCTGAGCCAACTGGAACTGACTGCTTTTCACATTTCATGCAACCATGATCAGCTCAGATACTGTGGGGGAAGCAAACTTGGGCACAGCTCTGAACTCTAGACCATTGCTGACGACCCGAAGCCATCAGGTGAGCTCCACCATCAGGTGGCCTCCCTGCTGCAGAGGGTAGAAAGCAGGTTTTGATGTTTTTTGTTGATATTTTGAAGGAAGGGGAAGGATTTGGTGAGGGTATTGGTGTTCTGAGAAGGGGTTGATCAAACTCTCTTTCTCGTACAGCCCTTCACCATGTTTAATTTTTTTCTGTCCAAGCATTGCAGGTCAAACTCTAACAGGAGAGAGCTGAAACTGAGAAGAGAGAGAATGCATCTTAAAAATGAAAACATTACTATTCATAGTTGACTTAGTAATGTAGCTACAAGGAAAAAAAAAATCATGGCTCAGTCATAATTGTGCCCATCTAACTTAAGCTAAGATAAATATTTGCAAATGCTCTTAACGACCATTTTTAATCACTTGCAGGATTTAGTGTGGAGCTTTCTTTTGCTTTGTTTTGTTTTTTTAATGATAAACTATTTCATATTCAGAAATGTCTGTAACCTGGTGAATGGTTTTGATTTATGACATCTCTCAGACATCAGAAGTCTGGATTTGAAAGCTGAAACATGAGGGGGATCCAGATCCTCCAAATGATTTTACTTTTCAGTCTTTTAAAGTGACTTGGAGTTCAAAGTCTTTCACCCTTTCATACTGCTACTTATGCAGAAACAAGAATTACACCTTGCACCCAACTAAGATCATTTGAGTGACAGCAGCAAACCTATGCTTGAAGGTTCTGATGAGATGGGTGTGATTAAACCCATTTTACCTACCCTTATCCAGGGTGCTGTATTTTGGGGCCACAAAGCTCCATGAAAATCTGTAAACCTGCACATTTCCTCCCTTCACCACTGTGGCTTGGGCATGTTTGTTCCTCAGGGCTGGGCAGAGCAAATCATGGAATCACGGAGTATCCCAGATTGGAAAGGACCCACAAGCTTCACCGAGTCCAGCACCAAGAAGCTTTAGGAGAAGAGGAATCTGAGAGAGATGTTACACACATGAGGGTGCTGGGATTGGTCAAGGCCTCCCTGGAGCGAGGCAGCCGGGTGAAGGGTGACTCCTCCAGTGACACATCTCGAAGCAGCAGGGACATTTTGAGGCTGTGAGAAGCTGCTCTGAGGAATGCAAGGAAAACAGCCAGTTTGAAAAGAGAAAAAAAAAAAAAAAAAAAGAAAGGAGAAAAAAAAATCTTAAAGAAACTCAGAAGTGCAGCTCAAGGTCTTGTTTTCCTTAGCCCAGTGGTGAAGGAAAATTGTTGTCAGAAATACAAGTATTTAAACAGCCTGTGACAACAAGGAAGCAAACGACTACTTCTGCCAGTGACCAAGGAGAGCTCAGCTGCTCCCTGTGAGCCAGAGGGGTTCACGTCCAGCCCGGATCTGGGAACACTCTCTGGAGCAGCAATCCCTCTCCTCAGCCTCCCTAGTGCCTGTCGCATCAGTCACGGACCAAACCTCCGAGCTCCTGATCACATGAGCGTGTTCCCACTTGGATCTGTGCTGCCTGGTCCCACACGGAGGGTGGCAGAAGGACCCACTCGGCGTGGGGCTGAGTCACCGTCCTCCGTTGTCTTCTGCGCCACTACTTCCAGCACTTCCAAACAAGCCAACAGTGCATAAATATGTGAAAATATTTCTCGCCCACTCCCAGCCATGTTGAAAAGAAACCTGTTGTGGTTAAATGACTCGGTCAGTTCTTTAGGGATTTTCCAAGGTTTCCTATAAAAAGAAATCTGTGGGAAATGAATGATTGCATAATCACTAACACATGCCAATTCATCTAAGCCTATTATCTTTTATGGCATTTTGTACTCTATTGTCCTTACTCTGGTGAATTTCTGTCTTGCAATTCTTTTCCTTATTAAATTATTTACACATTTTGCTCTCTCCGACCCTTTTGCATCGGTAGGATACTTAGCATCTATATTAGGAAAAAAGGAAAAGACAAATGGTTCCTTCACCTTCTCTCGCATCGTATTTTTCCCACCTTCACAGGGATATCTCAACAACAATCTCCTTGAGAATGTGAAGGACCCGCTTAAGTGAGAAGCTGTATTAGCTGGGTCTTGATGCCACAAAAAATAAGTTTTTTCTTAAGGAATATGCATTTTTACAGAGGTTTTCTAAGGTCCCTGATGGAAATGACCAGTATTCATAGTTTTAAAATTACACAGTCCCTTAAAAATGCTGCAAGTTGCCTACAGGTCATCATTTCTTAGAAACGAACCCCAAGTGTCTTGGAAGTCTTAATTACACTGCATTTCAATTGGATTTAGGCTGCTAAACCACAGATTTTAATAGGAATTTCAGATCTTTAAAAACCTTTTGATTTTCGACTTTAGGAGCCTGACATTGCCTGAAAGCCAACCAGGCATTCACCTTTAGAATTAATATTTAATCATGTTTTGAGTGGTTTTTTTTTCACTTTTGAGTGGTTTTTTTTCAGTTTTGAACTCTTCCCAAGAACAACAGGTTCATAAATGTATGAATCATGGCTAAGCACTCACCTCTCCAAAAGGTGTGGCCTCTGGCACCGTTGCATTTTTAAATAAGGGAAAAGTGGAGAAGACCTGTGTGATTGAGGACCTACAATGCTTTTTTCTAAAACCCCAGATATTGAGAGGAACTACCACTGATGACTACTAGCCACAGAGCTCTAAGACCAGGGAAGAGCCTGAATTAGCTGCAATAATCTATAGATTAAACTAAGAGGTAACTCCCCATAATATTATGTATGAGAGAGGAGACTGCACAGCAAAAATGGGTTCCAGGGACATGCAGGCAGAGAATAAATGAGCTGTAGGTTCACTGATCAAAGCTCCTAACTATAAATATGAG
This sequence comes from Machaerirhynchus nigripectus, assembly GCA_013397975.1. Classification (NCBI taxonomy): domain Eukaryota; kingdom Metazoa; phylum Chordata; class Aves; order Passeriformes; family Dicruridae; genus Machaerirhynchus; species Machaerirhynchus nigripectus. Next base: position 738,936 of record VZRQ01001131.1, read on the forward strand.
GTGGGATAGCCATCCTTTGGTTATACCACTCACCTCTGCATTGAAAAGTCCACTTCTTCGGAGCAGATCTGCCTGAATTTTCCCCAGAAATGCAGCAGGAAAACAAGGGGGTTGAGGAGAGGCCTCGTGTCCCAGACATCTCAGTTCTCCATCTCCCAGTCCAGGGCAGTTTCACCTTGGGGAAAAAGCAGAATTGGAAGGGTAGCCTGGATGTAAGATGGGAGGTTAATGGGGATCAGACCTGGTGGTGCTGAAGACGGGAAAGAAGGGGAGCAATGATCAAATACTGAATTACAGTGCAAACAGGAAAAGGTTCTGTTGTTACACAACATCCTCCCAACCATGCAAACCCTCAGTGTTCCTGCAGCAACTCGAACAACTGCAACGAAAAGGAACTGCAGCTCTGTCCTCTCTTTTGCCATTCTTGAGATAAGAATGTCTTAGGCTCCATTTCCCATTGAAGAGGGAAGCAACAGCCAGCAAGTCCCCAATTTACTGACGAGTTTTACCAACTCCAGCAAACCAACAGGACCTACTCTTAATTTACTTCTGACTCCCAGCAAGCAAGAGCAGAAAAGTTCTTTATCAAGAGCAGAAATATGTCAGGCCAACAAAGTCTTTAAAAACCAAATCAGTTTTTCCAGAAAAAGATTATTTCCTTTTCCCACATGAGCAGGTTTTCATGGAAAAAACCATTTTGGTTCACCTGTACTATTCCACTTCCTTTAGGTGTTTCTTTGACTATATGTCAATTTCTGAAACCAAATTGAATTTTATTTTAATCAGAAATAATTTACAAGACTATTTGGCAGCATTCACACCCTGCAAGTGTTTTCTTGTTGTCAAGGGCTCCTGAGGATCTCCAGCACCTGTCATCGTCTGCCAGCATCAACCTTTCCATATGGGCAGGTCTCCAGAAAAGATTATGGGCAGTGTTAAATCCACCCATCTTAAATCACCATTTCTCTGATATGCATCAGGGGTTCAGAGAGGAGAGTCCATTTGGTTTTGTTGCTCCTCCAGTGTCTGTATCTTTCTTGATTGTCCCTTAAAAACCAGATTTACTCATGTTTCTATTGGTCTTGTAATATCTGCTTCGGTTTTTTCTATTAGCTAACTATTCAGTCCATTGGTAACATTTTAAAGCACTTTATCAGCCTATATAATTTTATAATCATTTTGTTGTTTTCACTTTAAAAAAAGTGTAACTAGTCAGACACCTAATGCTACTTAAGTGCAAATAGATTTTTTTGTGGTTGGATAATAACATCTGTTTTGATTTTCCAGCCACAAAAGTGCGTTTTATCTGGCCTTCCTTTATTTGAACTTTTCACATCTGCTCAGGCCTGCTTCCCATAAACTAAATACCAGATCCTTTCACAATATAGGAAATTTACCTGCACCAGTTGTTGTCCCAGCTCCACAGACTTCTTTATAGGAGCCAGATAAAAATGTCAAAAGACTAATAAATACAATCTTAGTGCACTGTGTATTTATTAAACGTTGCTATTTATTTTCTCCCTCCCAAATGGTTGGTACTCACGTATCCTAATAAGCAAAACTTATTTTAATGAAGGAACTAATTCACTTTTATGGAATAAAGTATGTCGTGGGCTGGTGCCCCATGTTCAACACAAAATTTAGAGATAAACTTGTTACAGCACTCTACGTCGTCAGCTACAAATTCAATCAGAAATTATAGGGATGGTCAGATGCATTGTGCTTTCAGCAAATAAAAAAAGTCATGAGGAGAATTTCATAAGCCATTTTCAGTGTTATCTGCAAATATTTGGTAGTGAATTTTGAATTTTGACTTATTCTGGTCTCTTCAGAGGTGAGCAAAGTCAGGGAGGAAAACAGTGCTAATCAAAAACACTTTTACTTTTTGTCTTTAAAGTAGATATTTAGTTTCTAATAGTAGTTCACATCCCAAAACTTAAATACGTTTAGCTAAAGGAAAAGAATAAAGTGAAACTTCAACCGAAGCTAAACAGGCCGAGGGGTTTGGCCACCGCCATCAGCAGATTGGGAAATACATCCTGAATATCAGAAAAATGTTAAAGATCATACTTTGAACTCAGAGCTAAGACACAGGAGAATTCTACTGTGCTGATGTGACCAGGAAGATATGCAAAAAAAGCACCCCCTCATCAGCCTCTTCATAATATCTGCGTCTATTCAGTGTTTCTTTCCACTGATAGAGAGATATATCTGGAGAACTCCTACGTCCCTGGGCCCCATGCAGCTGTGTCTGCAGCAAAACTGCAATATTGGGCCACTTTCCACAGACAGATAACTCAGCAAATGGCTCTGCAGAGCAGAGGAGAGAGCACTGACTGCAAAGCTGAGAAGCCAGGTTTTCCTTCTCTCAGGACACCAGGAGCATCTCTGCTCTTCCAAGTCTCCTACCTCTCTTGTGGGGAAGAGACACGGTTTCATTCTTTTACGTTGTTTTGAATCTTTAGCAAATCTTGGGCTCTGTGATTTGGCAATCTCATCAAATGCAGCTTTGTCAACCCAAAACACCCACCAGCACCAGTGTCTTACATAGACGTGAGATAGGAAAGTACAAGGAGGACCTTTGGGAAATGTTAGAGAGGAAAGGCAATATCCACGCACTGCCCTTGATTTACACCTTGATTTTTCCATCTGCACAAAGGATTGAAACTGTGTCATGAAGGAACAGTGGTGAGAATCACAAAGAACTTAACAAGTCAAAAATGGATTAAAAAGTACTTTATGGCTTGTTAAAGAAATCCCCCTGTTCCTCAGAAGCATTTTTAGCATCTTATTAGTGGTATTTGATCTGACTAACATATTGACTCGTCATTTGAATAGGAGATGAATCCTTTTTGATGGACCACAAAGGGAGTATAAATTCAAATAAGGCACTTCTCCAAATTTTTATTTAAGCATAACCCCAAAGAGCCCATAACATCTGTAAAGGTTTTTTCTGTGCCCCACAGAAGACTATCCTAATGATCTTTTAAATCATGTATTTTTTTTTCCTTTAGATGTAATCACTGCATATGTATTTAACTCAAATAATGAGCTGCAAGTTCTCTTTTACCTGTTTTCTGGAATGCCATGCATTAATTTGACTTAGGAAAATGCTCTAAGCCAATATAACTTTTTTTAAAACAATCTGTCATGGAACTGGTACTTTAGAATGAGCTGAATCCATCATCCATCTCATACAAAGTAGATCAGAACTTGACAAATGAAAAACACAAGATAAATCAGAGAAATATGCAAAAAGCTTCATGCCTTTCAATCAATCTCTGATCTGAAATGATTTTGATCTATCAAATCTGTACTGTTTAGGACAATTTCAGTGCCACCAAGACAGACACTGCTATGGAGTTAGTAGGCAGATCCACAACTGGCCTCCTTTTGGCAAAAGCCAGAAAACTTGCCCCTAGTCATTTTTTGGAGCAATTTTATACCATCTAAGAATTTGCACTTAGGAATAAGTTGGAGACCTCCAGCTCATTTTGAAAACAGTAATTTATAGCTACACAGACATTAAGATTTTACAGTGTTTTGATAGTTACGCCTTCACTATCCACATGGAACATTTAAAAACGGATTAGAAGCCATTAATCTTGGAAATATGAGGGATTTGTAGCCTGAAGAGGAGCTCGGAGCATTTGCAGTCTAAGTCTCTTTCTGCACCTAGGTGTATGGTGTTACTAATGTATTTTATCCTCTTCTACAACAGGTCAAGAATTATACTGAGGCAACCCTATTGTGGTGAAAGTACTGGGTAGTGAATCAGGGATCTCAATACTTTATCACAGATGCTCTTTTTAACCTTGGACAAGTATTTAAGCTGGAACCCATTTTAGGCAGTTCCTGTCTCTTGTTACAATCTCCAGCAGCACTCAGTCAATCGGATCCCCATATGCAATTTCATCCTTTAGGCACAACAATAATCACAGCCTCCCACTTCACTAATAGTCTTTCATTTTAGAATTTAAATACCTTAGAGATAGGTCAAATCAAATCCTTGTATTTTCCACACCTATGCCTTGAAATGTGGGGGAGATCCACTCAATCCCGATCTTCCCAGCAGGCTTTTAATTCCACCAGAGCCTGACCTCAGACGCTGGGTTCAGCCATTCCTAAACTCTGATAAACGCCAGGTCCAAATCCAAATCTGGATCCCAAACTTGTGGTATGGGCCCATCTGTACTTGAAAGCAGCATTTAAAAAAAAAAAAAAAGAGGAAAGCTAAGATCATGAATATTTCTATTTGAATACTGCATACAACAGATTTATGAACTTAAGCAGTTACTTTTTTCTTTGTAAAATCAAAACTACCACAGGATTTCCCGTCCATATATACCATATGCTTTTTCCAACTTTGTTTAAAATTCTTAGCATCCCAATATGCTGAAGCTTCTGAGTTCTACTGAGGTGTTGGGTTTGTTG